>JACXGM010009220.1:11892-27957 GCA_016801145.1 Umbra pygmaea
CACTGTGTCTCTCTCTGATGCCCCTCCTCCCCACTGTGTCTCTCTCTGATGCCCCTCCTCCCCACTGTGTCTCTCTCTGATGCCCCTCCTCCTCACTGTCTCTCTCTTTTATGCCTTTTTTCTTTCCTCTCGGATGCCCCTCCCCCCGTTACTCTTACTAGCACTCCTGACACACTGCCCTTCTTTTTCACAGTAGCTCTCAGAGCATAGGTCCCTGTTGGTACAGTAGCCACAAGATGCGCAGCCCCTCAGATCCCCCAAGGCTGGTCAGTTTGCAGTAGACCCTCTAGCCACATCTCCTCTGGGGGTGGAGGGGGTGTTTTCTGTGTACATTTTGGAAGAGCTGACAGTCAGAAGCCCCCTGTGGGTAATTCAGCTCTCCCTCGCTCCAGATAAACAATCCGCAGGGCAAATAAGGATCAAAGCTGCTTCAGAAACCTATGAAGCCAGGACTCAAAGGAGCGAGTGAATATTCAAATATTCCCAGTTTCCCACTTGCGTCTCGGGCAATTACATTCCTTAGACCAGAGTGGTGCGAATTTGGAATCTGGGATGGATGTGGACTCTATACTTTAGTGGAGCCATGCAAAGTCTTCACGCTCTAGTTGTGAGCCTTTTATATTGTAATATTAAAGCTAGGCTGGCCTAACAAGACCTGTGTGTGTGTGTGTGTGTGTCCGTGCGTGCGTGCGTGCGTGCGTGCGCGCAGTGGTTTACCCCTGGAAAAATATTAAGCAAAATTAAAAATTGTGTGTGCAAGAGTGTGGGCCCACTCTCGCTGGGTACTTCACAACAACTTCTTATTTATTTTTTATGTATATGATTTTTCGCCATTTTCTTCCCCTAGCACTAACCCTGCCTTGTCGACAGCTCCGCAACTCCTTGGATCTGTGTGATGACGAGGGGCGCACACATGGTTCATCCAACCACATGTTTTTAAAATACTTATATTGTTGTAATTCTTGTTTATAAGCCCACTGCATAGAATCGCCGTGTCATGTCAAAAGAATTTCTCTGCATAGGATGATGTATGTTATTCGATGCATATGATAAATAAACAACTTTGACTTTGACTTTGATGTTTCCCAGCTGCTGATTCCTTTCGCACTGCGAATCCAACATGGAAGCCTTTAGTCAGCTCATGCACAACACCTTCTTTGGCAGATATCACTGCTTCCAAATGTTTTCTGTAACCAGCTGAGACTTTCTATTCTTCACTTTGGAATTTATTTCCCACTCTTCTTTTTAATTTTAGAATTGTTTAGGGGCCAGGTTGTTTAGGGACCAGCCAATCAAAAATCCTGTCTTTCTGTCTTGAAACTTTTTGATAATTGATTTTGAGGCATGTTTATGATCATTGTCTTGCTGAAATGTATCCATCCTCTTTTCAACTTAAGTGTCTTGATTGATTGATTGATTGATTGGACATTCGCTTGTAGGATTTGTTTACATTTTGTTGAATCCATTCTTTCACTCTCACAATATTATAAGGTCCACTGGCTGCCACACAACTCCAAAGCATAATTCTGCCATCCCTATGTTAAACAGATGGCAAGGTGTTATTTTCTTTAAATTTTCCACCCTTTTATATACTGTACGCCCCTTGGTTGTGACCAAATAGTTCCATGTTTATTTTTTCAGTCCAAAGCACATTGCTCCAAAACAATCCTGGTTGTCAAGTTTTTTGTGCATACTTTAGATGCTGAGTTTTATGGTGAGGTTTTAGAAAAGGCTTTCTTCTGATAACTCCCATTTAGATCCTCATTTTTTAAGGTACGTTGTACTGTAGACTGTAGACGTTTGTGTGATCATTTTCTAGCTCTGACTTGTTTTCTTTTGATGTCCCTTGCTTAGACTTCAACTGCTCCATTGAACTTCCATTTCTTGACAGTGTTTCTGACAATCGAATTTGGCAGTGGGAATTGGTGATTTTTTTTATATGTAGCTAAATATAAAATTAATCTACTTAATAGGTGCCCATGATTGTTGAAACCAGGCAGAACAATCCTAAAAAAACTGAGAGATTAAATCAAATGGAGTTATTTCAGAATAATAATTAAACATGGGAATTGACTTCACCTGACTAATTGAAGTCCTAATGGGGGTGGGTTATTTCTGTACTATTTTTTATCACAACAGTAGGAAGCAGGGGCTAGGGAAACAGGAATGTAGGGGGAGCTAGAGCGCCAGGATTGGGGCTCAAGCCACCTTTGGTTTGCCAGGGACACTTACGGGGTGAATCCCATGTCTCTGTCTTACCCCTTCGTCTTACCCCTTCGTCTTACCCCTAGCCCTTGTCCTTCGAAACTGACTGGTAAGGGATAGGGAGGAAAACATACCCCTATGAAATGAGACACCACTTGGTTACAGTTACGTTATCATGCATCATCGCTAGCTGGCTGATACATCACCAGAGGCGACAAGTGTTGATCACAAACTTTCAAGATATCAAACGAAATCCACTGCTAATGTAGTTTAGTTAAAACTGTAGACATGCCTGGAATCCATTTAAGGCTAGTCAGAGAAATGCAGGACTTTTGTGCAAATCAGCAATGTAACGTTTGCATAGCAAACTAGCGATTTTTAAAAACGTTTCAATTAAGATCATGGCTGCCAATATATATATGTAGAGGAATGTGTAGAGCACAAAACACGTCTGTCGTAATTTTTAAAGTCAATTATTTAAGCCGAAAATAGATTTATTGGACTCTCTTGATGATCTGGCCGCCATTGTTGCCGGTTGTGTATTGTATTCTGGGTACCCCTTGGTTTCAAGTAAGCTCGGGAAAATGCTTAGTTTTAAGGGGTATCTACCCCTTCCCCTTAGCCCTACCTCTAGATCAAAATGAGAATTGTGATAGCCCTTACTCTCACATGAACATGCAAAACGAAGGGGAAGGGGAAAGGGGTAAGACAGAGAATTGGGATTCTTTCTTGGTTTGCCAGGGGCACTTGGTTTGCCAGGGGCACTTGGTTTGCCAGGGGCACTTGGTTTGCCAGGGGCACTTGGTTTGCCAGGGGCACTTGTGCTCCAGAGTTGGGACACGTCATGTTGAGTTTTATTTATTATTTAGACTAAAAAATGTATGGAAATACATCATGATACATTGTTAAATGTTTCAGAAATGTCTCATGTTTCAGTTTGTATCATGTAGAGGTAAGGTCAACTTCTGTTCACAGAAAGACAGATTAAGTAACAACAGATAGTATTTCCCCCTTCACAGGCGGTTGATTGATACTTGTTGCCAACTGAAAAATATTTACAGTAGGGTTTCTAGGACACTTTTTTATTTACCAGTCTGTCCCTGAACTCGTTGTGCATCTCTAGAGGTGTTGTATCATGACCTTTGATCTGTGTCATGTTGCGCTCTGGCCCATAACACTGTGACTCCACCCAGTCTGGCAGAACACAACAGCTCTTTCTCTGTCCTTCTATTCAACCTCTCTCCCCTCTCTTTCTTTTTCCCCGTCCTCTCTCTTGGCCTTTCTCTGCTCTCTCCCTCCCTTCCCATTGTTGATATGGCCTGTGTTGAGGACATGTGATCCCTTTCAGAGAGAACACACCGTTCTTCCACCTCGCCCCTGCAGTTTCCATTCACGTTCACAAGGCAACTACTGTGCGCCAGTGTACACAAAAACACAACGCTTCAAATTGGACTGGAGAAGGATATGGCAATAGGTTAGCTGCTTCATGCCTGCCCCTCTAAATGAGTTTAGACAATCAAACCCCCTCTTGCTGTGAACACCTTCAGCTGTCCGGAAGCTTCCTGGAGATTTGATTGTACTATTGTGGGGGGGGGCTCGGATGGCAGAAAAGGTTTATCTAATCACCAGATAACAAGCGTAATCGGCCTCATCATCTCTGTATGAAAGTGTATCACATGAGCGCCCTGCAATTGTTAACCGCCCACATTTGATCTTTGGCAGCTGGGCTGTTTTGGTTTTTAATAAAAGGTGTGATTTAGATCAGAATGTGTGCTGGAGGAGGAAGCGTGAGCTGCTATCAGGCTGCAGAAAGACAGGTAGGGGTGGGGGGGTTCTGAGGCCTCACATCATTTGCATGGTTTTACATTGGTCAGGGGACTGGAGGAAGTGTGAGGACCCAGAGTACGTTCCACTTGGTTACATTTCTATATATAGTACCTTGTAGTGTTGATCCATGACCAATTCTCTCTCATTACTAAATTACAAATGTTAAAACAGTGAAACTCAAAATCAACCTTGGTTTTATGTTATGAAATATTTTTAAGAAAAACAAACAACTGAAATATGTGTTCAACCCCATGGTGTGGAAGCTCCCGGTTTACAGATGAAAGAAAATGCCCTAAGGAGGATAAAATTAGCTTACTACACCTCCACCTGGGAACCATTCAAGTTTGTCACATTTCAATTTAAGAAAAACACTACTCCGGATTGGTCGGTGAATCATATTAAGTAATGTGAATGCTTATTTGGAAAAGGGTAGAAAATATTATCCCTGTGTTTGGATATTCCAATAAGCTAATTTCAGGAAGTGGAATGTGGTTGTCCCACCAAACTCTGAAAGAAGGAGACCTGTGAGTGAAGGCCCAGAGCGATAAACAATCACTTTGAAGTAGCTATAGAGTTCAGTTGCTGGAAGTGGAGTTATAGTGCACCAATTAACCATATCAAAAGCTCTGCTTAAGCAGGTTGGTTATCAAAATGTACCATCTGAAGCGTATCTGGTCACTGTGGTCAGGTGAGAAGAAGAAAGCAAACCAAACACTTCCCGTGCAAGATGCACCATCCATACTGTGAAGTATAGTTGTGGTGCTTCATCAGCGGAAAGTAGGGCATCTTGCTACAGTTGTAGGAAGAATGGATAGAGAAATACAGGGAAATACGGCTTCGGTTCCTGGGTTTAAGCACATATTTACAAGTCTAAGAAAGTACATCAATAGGCTTTCTGTTCAAACAACTGGCTTATTTTTTTTAAACAATTTTTCTCCCCTCTCAGTTGGTCTTGTTCAATTCCCCACTAACCCTGCCTTGCCAGCAGCTTTTCAACTCCTTGAAGTTGCTAACGTTTTATCCAACCACATGTCGCTGAGATGTCAGATTTTTTTTAATGAGGAGGGGCATCAGAGAGAGAGACTCATTCAACACTGAAGCCTTCAGTCAGCTCATATGTGGAATGATAACACTCACCAACCAAATGTCCCTTATAGATTTTGCAGAGGCCCGCTCCCTATACAAGGAGTCACTGGAGAGCGACGTGGCAAGGTAGATCTGACTTTATATCCTGTATCCCGGGTAGCACTCATGCTGTGGCTTCTGGGCAAAGTCTGAGAAGCCGTGGTCAGGCATGAACCACTGACTACCAGACATAATGTATCCTGAAATTCAGCAACTTGGCCCAATAATAATATATATATATAATTTCCAGTTTGACATCACTCAGCAGCTGCAGAAAGTCGCAGATCTATCACATGCTTCCTTTTGCACGTGATGCCAAGCTGGTTCGATTCTTCCCACCCTGCTAATTCAACACGAAAGCCTTTAGTCGATATAGTGTGTTATTTAACACATTAATCAGCAATAGTTCTCATTTGCAATGATAATTCCACATGCAGGCTTAGTAACCATTTAATCTCAATCCAAATCCTGGGAATCTTCTTAAGTTATACAGAGTTGTTTCGAAGTACACTACAGAAGTAGCCATATTTCTCTAAAACACGCAGTCCTTTAAATTTAATTTTACAATCTTTTTTCAGCCACTATTGCATTCTTAAAAAAATACCGCTTAATGCTAGTAGACAAATCAGGGTAAAATTCCTTGATCAAATTCACAAAAACATTTGACACAGGAAACCGGCAAACCTCCAACTACAAGTCTGACTCCCTAACCACTGAGCCGTCGGGTGACCTAGACAATGTAATCATAGATGTAGCAGCAGTCTGAAAATGTATTTAAATGGCTGAAATATTCTAAAATAAATATAGAAAAATGTTTTACTGTAATTCATATAGAATAATTTATTTGGGATAAATTATGGAGTGATAATAAATTGAGTTGTACCCTCTCTCCATGGCCTAAGGTTATACCCCAGTATCTACACAGACAAATACAGAGAGCGAATATTAGGGCTGGTCAGTCGGTGTTGTTAGGGCTGGTCAGTCGGTGTTGTTAGGGCTGGTCAGTCGGTGTTGTTAGGGCTGGTCAGTCGGTGTGGATAGGGCTCGTCAGGTCGGTGTGGTTAGGGCTCGTCAGGTCGGTGTGGTTAGGGCTTCACAACAAAATCACAACGTCAAACACACAGTTATCTTAACAATGGCTCCTCAGAAGGTTAGTATAGTTTAGCTGCTGGGTCACATGATGTACGCTGTGACTGTTCCAGCCTGCAGCCTGTTGCTCACTGTCTGATGGTAATCATGTCTGCGTACTAGTCTGTCTGCCTTTCTTGTTTATCTGATTAAAGAATGATTCATTATGTACCCATGAGTACAACTGTTTATGTCTGAGCCAAAGTCTTACTTGCTTAACATTTGTACAGTTCGCTTAGACTTTATGAAATATAAAGGGACTAAAAGTGAAAAATGTGTTTGTCTACAGGGTGCTGCCGGAAGCTGGGCGAATACCTTTCCATTGGCCTTGGCAAGGCCAGGGGCGGGGCCATGACCTAGGGGTGGGGCTGAGCCAGCGGGACATGAAGACCACTGATGAGCCCCACAGCCGCTATGACCTGGATGACCTGGATGTGTCCTGGCTGGAGTTGGTCAACCAGGAGTTCAAGGAACTGGGTAAAGACTGTTCTAGAATTGATGCACAAAGTGGGTGCCTGTTTGAATGGTAGTTAAAAGGAGTTTCCTGTGTGTGCCCTGACACAGGTGTCATGCACCTATTTTATTGTGCAGAACACATGGAAACATGTGCCCACAAATACAGATATTAAAAGGAAAATCCACTTGGCTCAAAAATCGGAGAAGGGATGTGCCCCCTCAGTTACAATGGGCATGACGCCTCTGCCCTGACATTTCGCAAATCTGGGTTATAATTCCCTCAAACTGTTAAAGCAATGTTAATAATCCAATAATCGAAAAAAATACCTGAACGTTTTAAAATCCAATATATTAGACTAGGTAGAAGTAATATTATTATAAGATTGTCTAATCAAGAGTCATTCGAAGCTATTGTAAAATGGTATAAGCTGAGCTAGCTAGCCATCTGCATTTTCAATATGTGACCAGAATATTGAATGTTGTTAGCTGATGAAAGTGAAGGTATTCATTGAACTGGGATTATTGTAGCTTTCCCCACCAAGTAAAACCGTATTTGTGTTGCTATGTTTTACCAAAAATCTACTAAAATGACATAATGATTTAGCAAAATAAGTAAATTCCTCACCCCTTTATCACAACTTCTACAGAATACCTTGCAGGTGTCAGTTGAAAACCTTTTACCAATTCACAATAAAATGTCAGTGACTAATAAGAGTTTCAAAATAGTGTTTTCTTTACAATTTAAATAGATATGTAAACTCCAACTTCATTAATAATAATAATATGTTTATTTTTTATAGCGCCTTTCAAGAACCCAAGGTCGCAAAAAAGCAAACGGAGACAACAAACGAAAAAGACACAACATGGAGTGCAGAGAAATAATTATTTACTAATTGTAGTGAAAATATGAGTTTTAAGTTGAGATTTGAAGGTCTATAGGTTAGGGATGGCACGAAGATGAGAGGGCAGCTTGTTCCATAGCTTAGGGCCTACAACACTAAAAGCCCTACCACCCACAGTAGAGAGTTTATATCTGGGTACGACAAGCAGATTGTCATTGCTAGATCTAAGGGTCCGAATAGGAACATATGGTTGCACTAACTCAGTGAGGTATTTCGGTGCAGGGCCGTGACAGGCTTTATAAACTAGGACTAACAGTTTAAACTGGATGCGATTGACCACAGGAAGCCAGTGAAGTTGGTAAAGGATAGGATTGAAATGTGCAGATTGTGCATTAGATTGTTGTGTATATATTTGAACCACTTATTTTCCAAGAATATAATTAATGTATTAAAAATTTAATTTGTTTTAACAGTAGTTAGATTTTCTAATGATTTTATTGTGTAACATCTGTCATATAGATTTTGGTTCTTATGTACGGTACCAGTAACATTGCCACTATTAGTAAATGTGTCTGGGCCAAAAGATGAATCGACCAGAAATCCATCAAAATACCTGACATATTGAAAATATGTATTAAATTGTTTTCAAAAACCTCCAACAATTTCCCTTCACCAACAAGCTTGCATATTAAGAAGAGGCCTATAGGTTGGGCAATTACAACTTAAAGTAACACAGTTGACAAAAAAATGCAGACTTTCCAAGTACAACACAATATGCCTGTATCACTGATAGGGTTATTCTGATTGGGAGAGACAATGGAATGTTAGGCACAAGGGTTAGGGAGTCCACAGATGGTTCGATTACCAACTCTGCCAAATGGTGTTGTCTTTGAGTAAGTTGCTCTGGATAAGAACATCCGCTAAATGACTAAAATGTAAATGTAGAAGTGTAGAGAAAAATATTTTAATATATAAATTAAGGGAACACTCAAATCACACATTGGGCTCGATGAAGGAAAAATATTAAAGATCAAAGTCTTTCCTGTACATTGTGTAATTTGTTTGGAAGGAATGATGTTAAAAAAATCACCAACCATTTGAGGGCTGGATTCAAACTCACACTGAAAATCAAAGTAAACAATTAAAATCACTGGCTGTTCCAACTTGCATAAATGTCATTCAGTGTGTATGGCCCCCAAGTGCCTGTATGCACTCCCGACAATGTCTGGGCATGCTCCTGATGAGACAGCTGATGGTGTCCTGGGTGATCTCCTCCCAGACCTGGTTCAGGGAATCAGTGAGCTGCTGGACAGTCTGTGGCACTACTTGGCGGCCCAGAGGTCCCAGATATTCTCAATTGGATTCAGGTCTGGTGATTGTGAGGGCCAGTTAATGGCATCAATGTCTTCATAATCCAGGAACTGCCTACACACTTTGGCCACATGAGGCCAGGAACCCAGGGCGCACTGCACCAGCGTAAGTCTGAAGATGGGTCTGATAGCAGCAGAGATGTTCCGATACAATGTTTTCCCTACAGATACCGATTCCGATACTCATGCTGTGGGTATCGGCTGATACCGAGTACCGATACCAGTGTGTTAAAAAAGAAAAAGATCATACTATGCCTGCATGACTGTGATATGATTATCATTGTGCTAAGCACCGCACTTAACAAATACATGGGGCACACGTCAGAGCTCCAAATGTCCGTGGTAAAGACTAATTGCATGCACGTCTTTCAGCATATATGAAATGTGTTCCTTAACAGTCTCGTATATTTTTGGTAGCGAAGTTTCTGAGATCTATTTACAAGAAGTTTTATGTATATAGCACCTTTCTATAGCTCAAGGTCACTTTACATTGTACATTAGAATACATTTAGACACTCAGACATAAATTACATTCACATGGTTACATGTATTCACATTATACAAAATGCATGTTAAATATATATGTTTTTAACTGGGTCTTCTACAACCTGGCAAACAGTACCTTGGCTCTCCAAAGGCTCCATTAAACGGCGAAATCCCACATTTCTGACGACAGACAGGGGTTGGTCATCTAGGACAATAAACTCCAAGATTTTGTTGGTTAACTTTGTTGTTTTTTGCCTGTCATTTGGGGAAAAAAAATTGTCGTTTGAAGGCAATTTCCAGAGTTTGCTGCTGCAGTTCGTCCTTATTTTTTCCCCTTAGCTTTGGTAAATTCGTCATGCTCCTTAGCGTTACGCATCTTAAAATGTTTGATTAAGTTGCTGGTGTTTAAATTTGCAATACTCGTGCCACCCCCCGAAATTGTTGCATGTCGCCGTCTTACTAGTGGGTACATCCAAAGTAATGTAAGTACTGCCAAACCGCGCACATGATGCGCTAATGTTAGCTTCTTTTACCGAGGCGTCAGGTGATCAATTCTTCTTCGCCCCTCTAAAACAGCACCTGCCGATGGCAGCACAGCGCAACTGTTTTAAGAGCAACGAAGAAGAACTGTGTCATAGCTAACAGAGCTAACCAGTAAATAGTCATTTTCGATACTGGTATAGGAATCGGAACAACTCTAGACAGCAGTCAGGGTACGGTTATCTAGCACATGGATGTCTGTGCGACCTTCCAAGGATCTGCCTTCCCAGACCATCACTGACCCACCGCCAAACCAGTCATGCTAGATTGATGTTGCAGGCAGCAGAACGTTCACCACGGCATCTCCAGACTCTGTCACGTCTGTCACCTGCTCATTGTGTACCTGCTCTCATCTGTAAAGAGAACAGGGCGCCAATGGCATACCTGCTAATTCTGGTGTTCTCTGGCAAATGCTTGTTGAGCTGCATGGTGTTGGGCTGTGAGCACAGGTCCTATTACAGGACAGTTTGGTCAAAAGCCTGCACACCAGTACTCTGCTGGAGGTTATTATGTATGGCTCTGGCAGTGCTCCTCCTTTTCCTCCTCGCACAAAGGAGCAGATACCAGTCCTGCTGCTGGGTTTATGCCCTTTTACGGCCCTGTCCAGGTCTCCTCGTGTAATGGCCCGTCTCATGGTATCTCCTCAATGCTCTTGAGACTGGACTGGGAGACACAGCAAACGTTATTGTGATGGCACGTATGATGTGACATCCTGGAGGACCTGGACTACCCGTGCAACCTGAATGTGCTGCAGGTACCGCCTCATGCTACTAGTAGTGACAAACGACACTAGCAAAACACAAAAGTGAAGTCAGGAAGGATAAGGAGAGAGCAATTATTTGTGGCCAACACCTTCAAACCCTTACTTTTTGGGGTTTGTCTTGCTGTTGCCTTTCCATTGAACCTGTTTTCACTTTCAATTGCACCAAAATGGGTAATATTGATTCATTGATCTCTTATGCTTCGTAACTTGACAGATTTAAATCCCTGAAGTTTAATTGATTTGGTGTTCTATTGTGATGATTGCGTGAAGCAATTCAGAACCACAGCCATCGCTGTAGCCTATGGAAATATACAAACAAATATAATGTATACATGTATGCATATATATATATATATATATATATATATATATATATATATATATATAAAATACACACACTTTTCTTTGCCTCAAGATAACAGCCTTTGGTTAGGCCTCTTTAGTTCCAGCAGGTTGGGGACTGTCCTTTCTTTCTTCATGTAAATGCCCATGGATTTGGAATGGAAAGTCTAACAATCTTATATGGGTGTGTTGTTCAGGTATCTACATACATTTGGTTATAAAGTGTATTTTGAGCATTTAAGCACAAGTGCTACTGAAATAGTATTTCAAAATCAAAAAGTACCTCCAGGTGAAGCGAGCATTGTAATGTGGGGGGTTTGCGTGGCGTAGTGGGTTAAGTTGCTGGATTGCAGGACAGTGTATGTCATGATAGTCAGTGGTTTGAGCCTGACTGTGTTCCTTGATTTTTTCCGGACCTCCTGCACAAGGTAGCGCAAATTGGCACAGCGCTGCTCAGGATTTGGTTTAGATAAGTCACATTATCTAACCTTCCATGTCGCTCTCCGTTGACTCCTTATGTGCAGATCAGGCACCTGTGAATTACATTGCGGAAGTATAGTTGGTGAACACGGTCATCCTGTGCATGATCTGAATAAAGGATTCCGTGTTGGATGAGCTGCGCGGAAAGAATCAGCGGCTGGGCGACATGGTTGGATGAACCATGTGAGCGCCCCTCGCCATCCCACAGATCTGTCCAAGGAGTTGTGGAGCTGCTGACAAGGCAGGGTTTGTGGGAATTGGGAAGATGGGATAGCATTTTTTTGTTATTTTGACCAGTTTCTGCAAATAAATGCTCTGAATGACAATATTTTTATTTGAAATTTGGGAGAAATGTTTTCAGTAGTTTATGGAATATTTTACCCGTACATAGCTGGCTGTAACCATTCAATAGTAAAACCTAAAAAACTGGTGATTATGCAATGGTCTCTTAATTTTTTCTAGAGCTGTATGTCAGATAGTCTGATACCAAACAGATTGGTAATGTGACTTATATCTATTCTGTGCTACATACTGTAAGGCTCATAGCATAGTTTATGGTTGTCTTTAAACCAAGGACCTAATAGTAAACATGATTTGTGGTAAAACATATTTCTTACCAATATCATCATATGCATAGTGTTGCAATTTTGTCAGCTAAAGGAATGTGAATTTTGCACAGTAATATCTATCCATATTTCACAACCAGAACATTTTCATCTCATAGTGTATTAAAAGATGAGGAAAGTGATTCCATTTTTAAATCTCTTAGGCCCAGTCTAATATACTCTGCTTTTTAATTCAGATTTTCTTCCCCAAAATGGTCTTTAACTGTGTTCTAGCTGAAAGGTGTTTCTTAACCCAAATGGCTAGACTAAACAAATATTTTCCTAATTGCTACCAGGTTATATGGCTGCATTGCAATCCCAATATGCTGATACAGATAATGTTGTACTGTATACGTCTGTTGTGTGTCTACTCCTTCAGACACAGTTCTGCACATACACTTAAAAGTATTGACCTAAATGTGTACTCCTTTAGCCTTTCGCCTTTACATATTTGCAAGATGTAAATGTCAGAAGTTAATGTGTAACTGAACTCCGCTCCCTCCTCATTTGCTTTTATAAATGATTATTCTTTTATTAATAACTGAACATGGTGTGGTACCTTTTATGAGCCGTATACCAGTAAATTACATTTACCTCAGACTGCTAACCTAGAAAAGTACAAAAGTAATTTACATTTGGATTCAAAAAGCATTCATACTTTTAAAATGTTTTATGTTCTAGGCCAGCATTATTCTCAATAAGGCAAGGTTAAATTGTACAATATGTTAAACAATTGAAACAGACACAGTGAGCAGAAGAAAAGCCTCAATCCTGTGGGTAGGATGACTACTCAGAAATTTGTATTTTTGTGTGTAGATCATGTCATTATTTATACAGGAACCTCAATGCAATGAGTGGGATTCTTCTCATATCATTGCTACATTTTATTGCATATGTCCTCAAGTCTACTTCTACACCAGCTATATATATCTTACTACACATTTTTATTGATCATCGCTCTGTTAAATTACTATGACAAGGAAAATACTTCTATAATCACGTGTCAATCTGGTTCCACAGAGGGGCTAGTGTACGCAGGTTTTTGATCTTACTTTGTACCAGGTCATAATTGGACACTAATTAAAAGGAAATACCAAAAACCAGCATAAACACAAGGCCCTCTGAGGAACCAGTTTGACACCAGTGGTGTAGGTAATCCTCTAGGAACTAGCCAGTTTAGATGGATTGCAGCTCTTCACAGGCTACAGGCTACATAAAGACAGGCTTTCTTAACCTTTAACCTTTATCTTAAATTCCAGGATATCAAACAATACGAGGTGATAGATATCAGTTCAGACATTTTATTGTAGAATTCATATCAATTTGAAAGTGCTGTTTTTGTATTTTTTATGTCCTTCAAATTAACTTGTCTTAACATCTCTGTGAAATGTCACCTGAGCTTCACTTAGCATAACATACTAAGGTTTTATGTCAAAGCCTTTTATATTTAATTCAGCTCATGTCATGTTGATTTTTGCTTGTTGCGACCTGCATAAATACCTTGGAAGATTACCACCCCAATGTAAAAATGTCAAAAGCTTCTGCGAGAAACCCGCTCTGTCAACAGAGCTCCGTTGTTCACTATTAAGTTTATTAGCTCACTGTGACCTTTGGAATATAACTGTAATGATCTGTTAGAGACCTCACAGAATAATTTAGAATGTTATTAGTGAATTACTAGAACATTTCACTACCAAAGCAGGTGTTTTGACACCCTGCCATAGGTGCGGTTAAGCCAGGTGACTTGCAGTGTAGCTCGTCACTAGTCATGTGAATAGCTGTTTAGCACTAAATCATGTAAATAGCTAATTAGCACTTAGTTTAGCCATGTGACTAGCCCTTCACTAATTTAGCTATACAGCTAACTGTTTATCCCTTCACTAGTTTAGCTATTTGGCTAACTGTTTAGCCCTTCACTAGTTTAGCTATACGGCTAACTGTTTAGCCCTTCACTAGTTTAGCTATAGGGCTAACTTTTTATCCCTTCACTGGTTTAGCTATGCGGCTAACTGTTTATCCCTTCACTAGTTTAGCTATGTGGCTAACTGTTTAGCCCTTCACTTGTTTACCTATGCAGCTAACTGTTTAGCCCATACCATACCTGTTGGTTTCCTCCTCGTCACCCAGCACTGCCAGAGCTTGACGAGCTGACCATGGAGCGTGTTCTGGTGGAGCTGGAGAGCCAGTGTGAGGAGAACATGCAGCAGGCCATCGAGACAGAGGAGGGCCTGGGCATCGAGTACGACGAGGACGTGGTGTGTGACGTGTGCCGATCCCCAGAGGGAGAGGACGGCAATGAGATGGTCTTCTGTGACAAGTGTAACATCTGCGTACATCAGGTAAGATGAGCTGGGTGAACACTGAGAAATGTTCTGTGGTGATGACACTTGTTTTTTTCAGGGGGTTTAACTGTGTTTGCGATATTAAGGGAGATTTGTTTTGGGACAGGGGGATTGTTTGAGTTTATGATGTGGTTCTTTGGAATGGTTAGGTTGTTTTTATATGTGGGGAGAAACTTGATACTGTATTATCCATGTTGTTGTGCCATTTACCTATAGGATCATGTAATTCAGAAACTTTCAAAAAGGGATTCCAGCCTTTAGTTCCAAATTGTTTTCCTGCTGATTGTTCAAAATAAAATATAATTGTAGTTTGTCCAAATTATTAAAAAATGTGCACATAACTTGAAACATGTGTTAACCCTTTGTTAAAGTGAATTATTAAAACAATCTGTAAGAATTTGGACGGTGACACTACTGTAGTTGGCAGTTGTCCTTGTCAGTCAAAGTGTAATGCAAGAATTGGCCCTGTTTTTAGACAGATGTCAGTGGAGAAAATATTAACAGTTCCAAAATGTTTCTTGTTTGTGACACTAGGATTGTTTTCTAATTTGCAATCTGTTGTGCCACAATGCTAACTAGCTCAATTATCAAGTTAAATTCTATGTGTTGGCTAACTAGCATTACACTCTTTAATATTTTCAAATGTTTTCCTCAACAAATAATTAACATATTTGAATTTTGATTGGTTCATACAGCAGTCAGTCTTTGTTGTTCTGTGCTCTTTGACATTCCTCCTCCTTTACTCTCTCCTCATCTCTACTTGTCCTACTCTCCTTCTACCCTTTTCTCTCTCCTCTGTTTTTCCCCAGGCATGCTATGGCATCCTGAAAGTCCCACAGGGGAACTGGCTGTGCCGAACCTGTGCCCTAGGGGTGCAACCGAAATGCCTGCTGTGCCCTAAGAGAGGTGGCGCCCTGAAGCCCACCCGCAGTGGAACCAAATGGGTCCACGTCAGCTGTGCCTTATGGGTGCCAGAGGTACACACAGACATAAATGATACATTAATCATTAATGTATATGTAAATAGATACATTGTGAGCATGCCAATAACAGTGGCATGTGTGCTTATGTCTGCTGCTCAGTCTGTTAGGAGTTTAGGCCTGCTGCTCAGTCTGTTAGGAGTTTAGGCCTGCTGCTCAGTCTGTTAGGAGCTTAGGCCTGCGGCTCAGTCTGTTAGGAGTTTAGGCCTGCTGCTCAGTCTGTTAGGAGTTTAGGCCTGCTGCTCAGTCTGTTAGGAGTTTAGGCCTGCTGCTCAGTCTGTTAGGAGCTTAGGCCTGCTGCTCAGTCTGTTAGGAGTTTAGGCCTGCTGCTCAGTCTGTTAGGAGCTTAGGCCTGCTGCTCAGTCTGTTAGGAGCTTAGGCCTGCTGCTCAGTCTGTTAGGAGCTTAGGCCTGCTACTGAGTCTGTTGTTAGGAGCTTAGGCCTGCTACTGAGTCTGTTGTTAGGAGCTTAGGCCTGCTACTGAGTCTGTTGTTAGGAGCTTAGGCCTGCTACTGAGTCGGTTGTTAGGAGCTTAGGCCTGCTACTCAGTCGGTTGTTAGGAGCTTAGGCCTGC
>JACXGM010009221.1:0-27854 GCA_016801145.1 Umbra pygmaea
TACACGTCAGTGGGAGCAGTCTGTACTGCGTGTGTTATGTACACGTCAGTGGGAGCAGTCTGTACTGCGTGTGTTATGTACACGTCAGTGGGAGCAGTCTGTACTGCGTGTGTTATGTACACATCAGTGGGAGCAGTCTGTACTGTGTCTGTTAAGTAAACGTCAGTGGGAGCAGTCTGTACTGCGTGTGTTGTGGAAGAGGAACTGAGTGCCCTTAGGAAGCACACTGTCCTGGAACCCTTCAACCGGCACTGATAGCACCCCACATACAGTGCCCAGTCTCTCTCTCGTGCATGCACACCAGCACGCACGCACGCACGGTAGATGTGCTGAAGGAGAAGTAGAGCCAGGCCGGATGTGCTGCCTTCTGCCCTCTCAGCAGATCGATCTCAGGGCTAATGTTCCTGCCGTTTATGGGGCGTTGGTCAGGGCTCTTCTGACTTTGAGCTCCTCTCCCAGTCGCCTGAGAGGCTCTGTTTCATTATTCAAAGCCCCCAATGTGGTGCTTTAGACACGGGCAGCGCTCTGGGAGGCCGAGCAACCAGCAGAGAACTTTGGTGTTTGTTAGGGAAGCCTGTCACCGGTTGAGTAGGAGTTGCCGTGCATGAAGTCTCTGAGCTGCACAGACATTCCCCCCTTTGAAGCGCTGAGACGGACCCAGGGCACGTGGGAGTACAAGGAACACATCCCGAGTATGGACAGGGAGGAGGGGTCCGACACAGCTCTTTAAAGCTATGCAGCAGAGCCCCTGTGGGGGGTAAATGTCTTGGGCAGGGGGCAGCCACACGCGCTCTCTTCATCTATCGCCATGGCTTTAGATACACTTCTTTTACACCTCTTTGTGACCTCACAGATGATGCACAACAGAGTTCCCCCCTCCCCATGGTGCGCAACTTGCTGTTACCATGTCGAGCCTGTCCACCACCACACTTCCTTTCTGGGAGGAAGTAGAGCCAGCAGGGATCAGAGATCAGCTTTAACTCCCTGGAAAGCTTCAGTGAGCTGAGAGATGTTTGTTGTCCCCTGGAGTGGACTGGCCTCTGCCCAGATTTCCTCGCACACACCCAGGACAGCAAAGACGAGGTGGGCTTGGTAGTGACTGATTATGCTGCCTGATTCACAGTCATCATTCTAGCCAAAACAATAAGTTCCTATCTTTGACTGTCCCTGAAATTTGTACTCAAATACTTGTTTCAGTATTGGTATTCATTGTTTTTGTTTAGTGTTTTTTTGTGTAGATTTTTGAAAGAATAAAAGCCAGGAGGACACCTTAACAGATCAAAATAAGGTACCTTTCATAGTTTGCACCCTTCTGTTTAACTATTGGAATGTATCATTTGTTTGTTAACAACTGATTGTGTGTTGGTCATCTTACAAGATTATAATAGTTACAGCCATCCTCTTTATTTGTAGTTTATTGCTCTGCAATAAATAAACATTTTAAACCAAGCAAAATCTTGGTATCTGCTGTGGAAGTGGAAGAGAAATTGCACCTCAATTTCCAAGCAGGTGAGATTTCTTCCTGAAGCGTTACCTTATCAGACCTCCCTAGACAGGGGTGGGTAAACACCTAGACCAGCCAATTCTAAAGCTGCTATAAACAAACAGCCTTCTGTTCCAGTATTGGGAGCTAAACTACAGTCGTGGCCAAAGGTTTTGACACAAATACTAATTTTTAAAGTCTAATGCCTCAGTGTTGATGATGGCAATTTGCACATACTCCAGAATGTCATGAAGAGTGATCAAATGAATTCCAACAATTTGCAAATTCCTTCTTTGCCATGAAAATAAACTTAATCCCCCCCAAAAACTTTTTCACTGGATTTCTGCTCTGCCACAAAAGGACCAGCTGCGATCATGTCAGTGATTGTCTGGTTAACACAGGTGAGAGTTGAAGAGGACACGGCTGGAGATCACTCTGTCATGCTGATTGAGTTAGAATAACAGACTGGAAGCTTTAAAAGGAGGGTGGTGCTTGAAATCATTGTTCTTCCTCTGACAATCATGGTTACCTGCAAGGAAACATCTAACAGGTAACATCTGCATGCACAGTGAGGCAAATACTTTTGAAGGAAGTCCTGGTGTCAAGAAGGGCAGCAAAGAGGCAATTTCTCTCCAGGAGAAACATCAGAGACAGACTGATATTCTGCAAAAGGTACAGGGATTGGACTGCTGAGGACTGGGGTAAAGCAATTTTCTCTGATGAATCCCTTTTCCGATTGTTTGGGCCATCCGGAAATAATCTTGTCAGTAGAAGACAAGGTGATCGCTACAATCAGTCGTTTGTAATGCCAACAGTAAAGCATCTTGATACCATTAATGTGTGGGGTTGATTCCCAGCCAAGGGAGTGGACTCACTCACAATTTTGCCTAAGAACACAAAATAAATAAATAAAGAATGGTACTAACACATCAGAGAGCAACATCTCCCAACCATCCAAGAACAGTTTGGTGACAACCAATGCCTTTTCCAGCATTATAGAGCACCTTGCAATAAGGCAAAAGTGATAACTAAGTGGCTTGGGGAACAAAAAATCTAAATGTTGGGTCCATGGCCAGGAAATTCTCCAGACCTTAATCTTATTGAGAACTTGTGGATGATCCTCAAGAGGCAATTGGACAAAAACCCACAAATTCTGACAAACTCCAAGTATTGGTCATGCAGGAATGGGCTGCCATCAGTCAGGATGTGGCCCAGAAGTTAATTGACAGCATGTCAGGGCAGATTGCAGAGATCTTGAAAAAGAAGTTTCAACGCTGCAAATATTGACTCTTTGCATAAACTTCATGTAATTGTCAATAAAAGCCTTTGACACTTATGGAATGCTTGTAATTATACTTCAGTATACCATAGTAACTACTTGTAATTATACTGCAGTGTACCATAGTAACTACTGACAAAAAGATCTAAGAACAATGAAGCAGCAAACTTTGCAAACTCCAATACATTCTCAAAACTTCCGACCATGACTGTATACTTCAGGATACCATGCCGCTACAAACGCCCTTGTCAAACTTTCGTTCTTTTCTCCTTAAGTACTGTTTTTAAATGAGTCAGGGAGTGAGGTAGAGGGAAAGCGGTGAAGCGATTGGCCCTGCTCAATCATTTATCATTCAATAACTGAATAGTAGATGAAGCCAGGATCGAGGAAGGAGGCTTAAAAAGAGACACTCCGATGGACCAGGTGAATAATACATGATGAATCCTATTCAGGAAAAAGGAAAAACGACACGCGTAAAGAAATATTTTATAAAGCTGAGATTATTTGGGGGAGGGGGTATTGTAAATCCTATTAGGAGGTAGTTGTGTGTGTGTATTTGTTTTAGTAGACCCATAAGTTTCCCCTTGGTCCTCAATTCCTTGTGGCCAGGTGTTTTTAGAAACATTCAGAATCTCCCAAACTACCAGAACGCCCCTCAACAGTGTTCTTTGAACAGCAGTGATGATTTTGGTTTTAGCAAATATGTTCCATGATAGGAAGAAAAATTAAGTAAATTTCATTCCTCTCCAGCAGCTCAATTGAAAGCCTACAATACGCTACCGTAACATGTCATAAAATCCACCCACAAAAATGTCCCCCAATCTCCTCCCCATCTCCTCCAAAACCTTCCTCCCCCACCTCTCATTCTGTCATTGCCCCATGGAATCTAAAGGATCTGACAAATGTCACTGGTGTTGTCATGGGATTGTGGTTGGTGTATGGACGGGCTGGCCGGCGCAGTTCTGTTTGAAGTAACCTGCGAGAGGGGTCATCGGAGCAGACGGAGAGAGCGTTAGTAGCCATCTGCACCCCCCCCCCATCCGCCCTGATCTTAACATGCCAGCTGGGTCGGGCCGGGCAGCTGGAGCTTCCTTCTGGCCGAGGCTTCGACAGCTCATAACCGACAGACCACAAACTGTCAGTTATGAGAGATGAGTCACAGAGGAGAGAGGGATGGAGAGAGGAAGAGCGACAGGAGAGAGAGGGAGACTGCGGGTCAGAGGACAGGGTAGAGAGGTGGAGAAACAGAGCTGAGTGTGAGAATTCTAAGAAAAATATAATCAATGTCACAATAAATTGCCAACCTAAAAAAAGAGTAGACTTCCTTTATCATCAGAGCTGTGGAGAAATCCCACAGAGTTAGATGCTCAGAACAGATGTCCAGCTGTAGGTCTGTTCTCTCTTTATGATGGGCTGTCAGACACAGCTGAATGATGAGTTATCCAACCTCTATCATAGTGGGTCCCTAAGCGCCAGATATACAGCATACAACAGATTCATTTTCTGCCAGCTACATTTTCCACTTTGAATTAGCTAGATAAATGTTACATTTTTCTACTCCTGTAAAAATGCAAATGTGTTTTTGACAAATTTCTAAGAGTAAATAACTCACTTCTATTCCGTCAAACCGACTAAATAACGCCAGCTCCAAGCATGTGCCATTGCCTTTCATAGATCATAAACCCCCAATTCTGAAAAGGTTGGGACCGTATGGAAAATGAAACAAACAAAAAAGTCATTTAAAAATCCAACTTACCATGTACGTTCTATATTGAAAACACATTATTAACACATTGTGATGTTTTACTTTGTGAATTTAAAAGTATTTTTGAAAATATACACTCAATTCAAATCGAGTGACTACAACACACTCCAAAAACCATGGGACAGTTGCCAGTTTACCACTAAGTAACATTACCTTTTTTTAATAACACTTATTAAGCTTTTGGGCACTGAAGACACCAGTTGGTTAAGTTTAGCAATGGAATTTTCCCCCATTCATCCTTTATGCATGTCTTCAGCTGTGCAACTGTTGCCTAATTTTGTGCTTCATAATGCGCCGCATATTCTCAATGTGAGGTAGGTCAGCACTGCAAGCCAGCAGCATACAGCCCTGTATTGCACTGCTGGGTTGCTTCTAAAGCTAAGCAGGGTTGGGACTGGTTAGTCCCTGGATGGGAGACCAATGCTGCTGGAAGTGGTGTTGAAGAGCCAGTAGGGGGCACTATTCCCAATGGTTTAAAGATAATTTCCAATGCCCCAGGGCAATGAGGAAGACATCTGTGCTGTCTTTAGGATGGAACGTTACACTGGTGTCCTGACTCTGTGGTCACTAAAGATCCCATGGCACTATTCGTAAGAGTAGGGGTGTTAACGCCGGTGTCCTGGACAAATTTCCAATCTGACCCTCACACTATCATGGCAACCTAATCATCCCAATCTGACAATTGGCTCATTCATTCCCCTCTCCCTTCCTTCTCTCCAGGCCATTGCTGCAAATGAGAATGTGTTCTTAGTCAACTGGCCTGGTAAAATAAAAGTGAACTAACTAGACTAAACTGCAGGCAGGCCGTGCCAACACCTGCACTCTCTGCTTACGCAAACATGCGCTTGTAATCCGGGCAGAATGTGGTTTGTCGTTGTCCTGCTATAAAATGCAGAAACGTCCCTGGAAAATACGACATCTGGATGGCAGCATATGTTGTCAAAATGTGTACACATCTTTCTGCATTAATTGTGCCCTCACAGATGTTCTGGCATCAATGTTTTCTTTCGTCGGCCCTGAGAGTTTTGCGAGCTGATATTAAGACAGCTGTAATGACCCATTTAAATGGCGCATGCTTCTGTGACATCCGGCACGCCTTGTTGACATTCCTTAACAGGTATTGTTGAAAATCAACCAAGCTGTAAGGACAAGTTATTTAGTGGCAACACTCATTGTTCCTTGTACTTGCTTTCAAAACAATAATACAAGCTTTTTAAAAAGCCCAGAAGTACATTAGTTTAACCAATTAGTTTAACAGTGTCATAATCATACATAATGCTTAACTAACTGTGTGATATTGAATTTTTCATTCATGCCCACAACAGAAACTAGTTGTTGCAAGTGATTCTCTACTCTAGCCTCTATATCCGGCTGCAGCAGTCGACGTCTCCAGTCTACTAACGGCCACCGCCCCTTCATCAATTATTGAATCCCGGACTGTTGTTGTCTATCATTGGCATTGCACACACCAGATATCCCTCGTCTCATTATCTGTGTTATTTAAGCTCCCTGCGAAACCTCATGTCTTTGTGTGTTATTGTATCTCCTGTCTATGGTGTTTGGTCTATGTTTGAGACAAGTTTTGGTTTTTCTAGTTTTGTACTGAGTGTTGCAGTTTCCAGAAACTCAGATGTTTACACCTTCTGCATCATCTTCACATTCTGACAATAATCCAATGTGTTCAATTTCTGGGCTATGTCCTGGGACAAGAGTATACTTTCCTCTCAGAATGTCAATCTCTGTAATGCCGCAAACATTGAAATGAACATTTGATTGTATGGAAGGTGACCAGTATAAACAAAAACAATTTTCAGAAAATATACTTACACAATCTGTCAAACATATAGAAAATCATCATAACCTGTCAAAATCCTTACTTTTCATCACATTACACCCTGGAAAAAAATGTCACTTGAAAGTCTGAGTACTGTTTAGAGCAATGTTAAGAAGTGGAAAGCATATGGCACCACCAACACCTAGATCAGGCCGTCCCTCCAAACTGGATGACAGAGCCAGGAGGACATTGATCAGGGAAGCAACCAAGAGACCAATGGCAACTTTGAAGGACTTCCAAGTCCTTATGGCTGAGATTGTTGTCACATGCACAGACCGACCAATCATACAAGCTTTACACAATGCTGGCATGTATGGCAGGGTAGCAAGAAAGAAACCCCTTATGAAAAAGGGCCACAGAGTTGCTCGTTTGCATTTGGCAAAAAAACACTTTGAAGATTCTAATGCAATGTGACAAAAGATTTTAGGGTCAGATGAGACCAAGATTGAACTTTTTGGACTGAAATGCAAGCCTTACGTTCGGTGAAAACCAAACAGCACACCACCCAAAACACACCATACCTACTGTACTGTGAAGCATGGTGGTGGCTACATTATGTTGTGGGGGTGTTTCTCTTCAGTGCGGACTAAGCTAATTGTCAGGTTTGAAGGGAACTTCATTCTTGAGGAAAACCTGTGGCGCTCTGCTAGACAGCTGAATATGGGCAGGTGGTTAAACTTCCTGCACGACAACGACCTTAAACACACCATGTCCTTGAATGTTGAAGTCAGAGCCCTGACCTAAATCCAATTGAATATCTCTGAGTAGATTTGAAGAACTCAAACATCTCTACAAGGAAGAATGGGCAAATATTCATCAATCTAGGTATGCAAAGCTAATAGAGAAATACCGATGGCTGTACTTAAACCAAAGGTATTAAAAGTATTAAATCATGGGATTGTTCACTTTTCCAACTTTGTTATTCAAATTTTCTTTTTTCTTTATGTTTCTGAATTGTTGCCTTTTGATGTTACGTGAATGTTGAAAGGCAGAATGTGTCAATAAAGCTGAAACAATATATATTGGTTTTGATTTCAGGCTGTAAGACCAAAAATGGCTATTTCTAAGGGGTATGATGATTTTCTATAGGCACTCCACACAGTATATCTGATATACAGTATATGTTCTATGTATTCTGATTTAAATCAATTAAGGCAATTTTGAGGTCTCTGCTAATGGTGGTGCAAATTAGCACAACGCTGCCAGGAGTAGATGGGTAAGTAGTCGGAACCAAGTACCTCAACAGCTTGCCCTCAAACTGCTCCTTTTGTGCAGGTCAGGGGTCTGAATTAAATCACGGTTGTAGAGTTGGCAAATGTGTAAACCTCCCACATATGTACCGATTTAAGGCTTCCGCATTGAATGAGCAGTGTGATAAGAATCGGACCGCTTGGCAACACATGCTTGTAGGAAGCATTTGACAACTCTTTGACCATCCTGCACCTGCTGAGGACTTGCCGATGAGGCGAGGCTTAAAGGGGAATTGGACATGACAAATAGGGAGGGGAAAAACACCCATTAACTACTGTCACAGATGTGCAATCTTTAGCATAAAAAAATGTACTTGTTCTCCACCTACTTCGGAATAGACCCAAAAGCTGATCTCAAACCAAGTACTTACTACCACTGTTTTAGTTGAGGTGTCCTTCCACTGCTTTGCTGGCCACAATGTCTAATGACCACATTTAGTCAAAGCAGTTACCTCTACTCATCCAGGGATGTTTTTACTTTATTTTCCCATTCATCCACTCAATCTGTCAACTCTTTTCAGCAGCAGATACAGAGGCCAGCTAATATCGACATGTAAAATGGAATAATGCATAGATAATGCTTTAATCACCAATATGCTAGAGCAAGAGAGACAGAGAGAAAAAAGGGGAAGATGGATTGGCTTTTAAACCAATCAGACAAGAAGGAAGGCTCAGGCCAGGTTCAGCTCCTCCGTGTACCCACTGTAAATACGAGGACAAATGTATGCCACACTTTGATGATATGACCGATGATATGAAGTGAGTTTGGTTGATTTATTTCATATCGTGCACAGCAGAATAAATGGTGTCGCTAAACAATATTGTTGTCAATCCTAAGGGGGGTGGGGACAACTGCAAAGTGCTGCACAAGACACTTGAATTTTGCCCTGTTAATTCCCCTTCTATTACACGTGATAAGCTATGGTTCAAGGAGACTCTGCTTCCTTACGCAACTGATTAGGTATCAGTTTGTGTCTGTGTATTATCACACTGCATTCCTGAAGTACCAGAGTTTTATCTACACCGGTGTGAATTAGGAACAAAGGTATCTCCTCTAACAGGAACTGATGCTCTTCAGCCACGATTTACAAACCTGTTTCAGAAGAGTTACTCTCACGTTTTCCTCCAACTATAACTTAGCAGAATTGATTCCAGTAGTTAGCCGGCTGATACGTGAAATAAGGCAAGACTAAATTTAAGCTGGATGGAAATCCGACAGGACTGTATCTCTCCAGGAAAAGTTTTAGAGAATAGGTGCAAATTAATTAAAACAGTAACTATTTCACAGTTATCGGAGTAAATCTTAATGTCAAGCAATATCTTATCAGTTTCCCTATCAAAGGTGGCCATAGTTAACAAAGTGTTCATTTTTGAAAATGTATATCACATACACTGTATGATATATTACAGCCAATGTTCAGCTGCAGTAGCCAATATGTTACATCTTTTATGCTGAATAACCCTTGCTGATCCATTATATTTTCACTTCATCATCAATGATGAATGCCTAATGTCTACTACAGGCTGCACTGTGTATCTCTTCATTATTATTATTATTATTATTATTATAATAGTGGTGAATTCTTTACATTGCTAGACATAGGTGGCAGCTTCATCTCACGAGCTCAGAGGCTTGTTACAAAAAAGAGCAGGTATTATTTAGAAATAAATGACAAATAAATGTTCATTCTTCAAGTAAAAATTGTAAACGACTTCCATACTTTATTGACTTTACTGTCTTCTAGCTAAAAATGCATGTTTAAGTTAGATTATGTGCACGTTTATGCCAGCAGCATAGAGCCCTGTATCGCACTGCTGTTTGCTTATAAAGCTAAGCAGGGTCGGGCAAGGTTAGTCCCGGGATGGGAGACCAGTGCTGCTGGAAGTGGTGTTGGAGGGCCATTAACGGGGCACTCTTCCCTCTGGTCTAAAGATCATTCCCAATGCCCCAGGGCAGTGATGGGGACATCTGCCTTGCGTAGGGTGCCGTCTTTTGGATGAGACGTTAAAAGGGGTGTCCTGACTCTCTGTGGTCACTAAAGATCCCATAGCACTATTCGTAAGAGTAGGGGTGTTAACCCCGGTGTCCTGGACAAATTTCCAATCTGGCACTCATACCATCATGGCAACCTAATCATCCCTCTCTCTCAATTGGCTCAATCATTCTCCTCTCCCCCTCCTCTTACTCCCTTCCTCCAGGCTGTTGCCGCAAATGAGAAAGTGTTCTCAGTCAACTTGCCTGGGAAAATAACGGTTAAACTAAAACTAAACAAAAACTTTAACTGTTTTCATGAACAAGTTGCATGTGCTTGTGCAGTGTATGTATGTAAACTTATCACCCCTTCATCAAAATCACCACATGTTCTGTTAAAACATTCTCTTGTGCCATCTCCTGTGTCATCTCCTGGATTAGCTACTATTTAAGTTTAGCAGTAATTTGAGGATGTGCTTCCCTGCAAAAATGGGCCATAACAACACAGTTAATAACAATACCAATTTCTTTAAAAAACTCCAAACCGCACAGATTAATCAGCCAGATCGATCAATGTCAATCTCTCATGACATCTATCCATGAATAGTTGAATTAATAGAGAGCAGATGAATAAAAGCTAGTTTGGAGAACTCCTACAGTGTTGGCTGTTCTTTATACAAGATAACCCAAAACAATTAGTCATTGTTTGAAAAACACAGGGAAGCCATTGTTCTGAGGTACAAAGTCTAACTTTTCTTGCTGTATACCACCCCAATAAAGAAATATAATTCAGAAGAATCATTCATTCCTGCACACCAAAGCTTGCAGCCTAATTACATATGAAAAGCTGACCGAAATGCACAGAAAGACAGACAGAGGCAGGTGAGCACCTTATTGGCAAGACAGAGACGTGGCTGACTGAGCTATCAAAAAATATATGTGTTTTTGACTACAGTAAAATGAAGCGTTGATATGAATCTGACATCACACTCTGAATTCAGTAAATTATATTTTTGTAAGAAACAGACTAGAGATAACACCAAAAACACAAAAAAAGAGCGAAGTGACATGTTGGCAAGCCTGCAATACACCTGCAGCAAGCAACGCCATTCTGAAAACTACCACTTGGTAAGAAAAAGGTGAACTGGCTCAGCCGGTCACAGCAGGTTCTCAGGTCACTGCTGAACCACGAATAATCACAGACGACTGACCTTTAAACAGACAACGGGTGCATTAGGATTGAGGGTGGGTTTCTGCTCTCAGAAATTCATTCTGAAAATACACTGCATTTATCAAAAACACTTCAGCTGAGGTTAAGTGTTTAATCTGTGAAAGGAAAATTCAATTATGGCAAGAAAGGTGGGATAGAAAGGTGAAAGGGAGACATCTATATCAAATTCAAAAGTGTCCAAGATGCTAGGGTAGATGGTGGATACAAGATAGGAAATAGTGTTGACAAGATTAAGATTAAGGCACTGTGCACTAAACCATACGCTGAAGTTGGAAGGGAAACACCTAACAGCCTTGTGTGAGGGGTGTCAGGAAGAGGAGACGGGGGAGCACGTAATTATGAGTTGTAGAGTGTATTGTAAGATGGTAATGTTAAGGCTTGGCAAGATCTTTGTTGAAATGAAGGTTTCAGGAGTCAGGTAGTGGTTGATAATAGAATGTTTAATAAAGTACTTCTCGTTATGGAAACAGGGTCATCTCATAACAAGGCAATCAAGAAGTGTTGGAAATAAATGCCCCGAATGATCATATGGAACTGGGTTATATAGTCTTAGCATTGTTGTTCACACACCTCCTAGAAGAATCTCCTCAGACCCGTGACTCTCTCATGCGAGAACATGTGCTGGTCACCTTAACTTCTGTCTAGCATCTAATCAACCTGGCCTTGATAGTTGTTTATCAAATAACTCAGTAACCCTTATCTGTCTAATGTCCTGTCAGTAAAATGTCCTGTTCTATTAATCTGAATGGCATCCACATGTATTAGACCTGTGATGGAATTACAGTCTTACAATAGATCATATATCTATTGTAAGACTGTAAGCCATAAGCTACTGCTTATGCTGATGTTATAATATAAGAACTGTAAGGGCTCTCTCTCTGTCCTAAGTCACTCTTGGCCTTGCTTCCTTGTCTACTCTCCTAAAGGAAAGTCTTCTCTGGCTTGAATCTTCTCCCTGTCTGTCTTACATGTCCTAGAATCTTCCTAAAGGCCCCAACTATAGCTGTACAACTCTCTCATCTAGTAATACCATTCTAAACTGTTCAAACTGTATTTAAACATGATTATATAGAATCTACTTCTCAACAGTATGGGACACAGAGAGAGATGATGAGTACTAGTATGAGGGACTTAGGGGTGCAGGGGATCACATTCACAGGCTTACTGGGCATGGGTGCTATTAGCTTTTTTAAGGGGTATAGGGGTTTTTAATAGAATACACTTGATAACACAGGACTTGGGGGAAAGGGAAGCGGTCTGGGATAGATTGTAGGGTAAAGAAATTTTGGGGATTCTCTGATTCACACTCCGTAGCTGAAGGTGGCGATAATGCAGCAATAAGCTGGATGCCAACCACCGTAACACCAGACAGAAGAAGAATGAAATACGCTTCGGGTCCAGAAGTCACACCTACAGCGTTATTGCAGAATTGCTGCTCAACATTTTGTGCAACTATGCATTTAAACCAAAATGCAGGTGTTTCCCACTCTTGTTGCAGAGCCCTGAATATGGGGAGAATGTTCTTTGTGGTATCATCAAGTGAGTCTTTTTTTACACAACTGCAGACAGCCACAGAGTCTTGCTTTAGAAAGTACCCTATGAACATCCCTCCAAAGAGCCAAACTTCTTGAATGAGACGGTGGAACTCCCCTACTTGTTTTTGTGATCTTAACCATTCCTCGATCCAAACAGACCTGCACTTTCGGCGGATCTGTCCAAGCTGTACAGCGCGATGAAAACAACTTTCCTCAAAACTGGTCTAAAATAGTAATTTTAGAAGTAGAGTATGTATATAGACAGTCTTTTGTACGGAAATAATGTTAGTACAACAATATTGTGATGAACATAAGTGAGGGCTAGCTAACAGTTAATACAATACATTTTTGGAAACATGCTACTATTGGTGATAAATTATCTGAACCGAACTTGTTTTCACTTGTGTATCTATAAAATAATAATACAACATAAAATCTTGAAAAAAAAGTGAAATATTTTCCTGTATCTATGAAATAATAATTCAATCTGAAAAATCTTGAAACAAAAGTGAAATATTTTCCTGTTGCTCCCACTCCTGCCAAGACAGTTCTTTAAACGACTTGATGCATATGTTAGATAAATCCAATGGATGCAACACACTGAATGCTCTACAACTGCTTCTGCAAAGCAATGCTGCAAGGCAAGCGCAGTGTTTTATTAGAAATGAATGGAACTTCCGGTGTATCCCAATGCTGTTATGCGGCAGGTATGATCGGCCTGTTAGCTTTTAGAAGTCTGCATTTTCAAAACACAGACTCTCCAAAAATCTGCGTTTTAAAGATTTTACCTGCATAATTTAATTAATGACGTGGGTGTACTCAGCGCTTTAAAATGCAGTTAATAGGCCAATAATGATGTCTGAACATTTTTATTTATAAATAACAATTTACTTAGCAGGACAAGGGTGGGGGCTGACGGTCAATAACTTATCTCAGTAAAAACTGCAAGTGAAATTAGATCACAGGTAAAGGCAACCTTTGTTATTGTCAAATCTATTACTCCAAAACGATTTCTCACCTCTCCTCCTAAATTACTGAATCAGGAAATGCTGATTACCAAAATTATTGGTCTGTAAGTCTGGTGTGAAGCTTTGTATGGGAAGCAACTAATTAAATGTGTCCACTGATAACTACAAAATCTGTTAACATACAGGAATTATAAAATCTGTCAACATACAGGAATAATCAATGATGATATCCTTGTTTTATATGGCTGTTTATTAATGTTATTAAACTAATAATGATGATTGCTTGTTTTTATTGATAAATTGAAAAAACCCTGTGAAATAAATCCTGAATCAATGTTTATTTAGAAGAATATCAATAAAGACACAAGCTGGGTTACTGATTAGAACTAGCCTGTCTTATTAGTTCATAAAGTAAGACCCTGTCAAACGTAGTTTAAATGGCGTTTGGTTAAGCCACTGTTTCAATATTTCGAACGACTATTAATTTACATTGTGCTCGTTATTGCTGCCTAATAGCTGTACCATCCCATAATTGATAGTTTATATGTGAGGGTGTTGGATTCATCAATTAATAAAGACTAAGATTCATACCTGAGCTAGAGATGGGAAAAAGAAATAGCTTTCTCACCATCTCTCACTTAAAGTCTGACCGTTGCGTCATTCGAGCTACTATGATCAAAAATTGGTGTTGATCATTGAAAAGGGTCTTGGGTCTTGTCCGTCATGACAACACACAGGGTTATTCATTGAGGAATTATGATTTATTGTGTTCCAATTGTGTAATAATTGTCTCCATAATATGTTGGTTTATCATATTAAAGTTGATACTCGTAGTTGAACTGGAGATCGGAAAACTCGTTTTTGAACGCGTGTAAAGCGTCTATACAGTAGGCTACATATTGTGTGCTTTTGACACAGTGGCTCCAGATGATTAATGACGTTCCATCACTCACTCACATTAGTGTTTATACTTTAAAACCATCCTGACTGCTCAATAGACATATTCACAAATTATCTTTACAACACATTATAATAACCAACAATGTTGCAATATGCATTCTTCTTCTTTTGCCTTGCACCTACGGATGTCATGAGAATTGATACTACTGACACCTTCCGGTTGTAAAATGACAAAACACCAATAATGCCCATTTTTTGAAGCACCACAGGCACCGTTAGCGAAGATGCCAGTTAGCTAGCTAGCTTTGTCAGGGGAGAATAACTGAAAATAGAAGGAAAAATCTAAAGCAAACAAAAAAGGACTTCACCTCCAGTTGTGAAAACTTGCTAGCTAGATAGTTGGCTTCATTCAGGGGAGAATCAAATAGTTTTTTCATTTTCACACTTGAAATCGGTGCACCGTTCCCAGGGGTACTTCAATACAGAGTCGATGCGTGGAGTCCGACTCCCATTTGAAAAATCCATTTAAAATATATACAGTTGTTCCCCGATGGGGAACGTATCAGATATTAAACTAATAAGAACAGATGATTCAAAGCTTTTATAATCCAACACAGTCATACACATGGGACCAATGCCCAACACATTAAACACAATCATTCGCGACTTACCCAAGACCATGTTGACATGTTAGTTTTCCTCTCTAAAAACCTTGAACTAACAAATAAAGTTGTGCAATGTTGTGAAAAAAACATGTTCATCTTAATAGCTGAATGGCTGCACTGCTATATCCACTGTTTCGTTTTGCACTGTTGTGTTTTTGCACAGTACCTTTTGAAAAGATGTCTGGAATGTGTCTGTCATAGTTGTTGCACTATGAGCATTAATTGCACTTTATTATGTTGTTCTATGCTATATTGCACGTTTTTTTAATGTCTTATGACATTTTGATATTTTAAGTATTAAAGAATATATATAGAGTATAAAGAAGTTCAGGTTTCAAGTTCAAGTACATGGAATCTTAGAAAATACTTTTGTTACCGTGGTATTGAAATCGTTATCGAGAATCGTGTTATTTTACTGGTATTGGCACTGACTACTGAATTTTTGGTATCGTGACACCCCTACTTCCCCCCCTTGTCGGGGTATACGCCGTCTACAAGGGACCACCAGAAAACTCAGTAGCTGGCTTTCTTTTCCATCTGTGACCAGATATATCCCATATTTTTGATGTCTGTCTGAAACTCCCTCTGCCTGTTGTGTCTAGGGCTAGGCCAACCTCTTTCTCTTCCCCTGGGGGTTCCACGTCAGAGCGTGTCTGATGTTAATCAACATTGGTTTACGTAGTGTTGGCCCAATCCATCTTCATCTTCTTTGTCCAAATTCATATCTAGCTGTTGTTTACTTTGTCCTCATCTACATGTCTTTAATTTGAGATCTTGTCTGGTCAATGGATTTTCAGAATTCTTCTCATGCATCCATTTATAAACGTTTGTACTTTGCTGGTTGTGGAATTTGTTGTTCAACAGGATTTGGCTCCATAGAACAGAAATGATTTTACATTTGAGTTAAATATTCTTATTTTTGTTTGTTTCTTGTTCCCTTTTTTGAGCACCATATATTCTTCAGTTGCATGAAGGCTGCCCTTGCCTTTCCTATTATGGCTTTGACATCTGTACCTGTCCCTCCCTTCATTGTTGATGATGCTGCCCATGTAGGTAAAGGACTCAACTTTTTCCAGTTGTGCATCTTCTTATTGGCTCCCCACGATTTGTGTTCATCTTCATGATTTTTGTCTTTCCCTTGTGTATATTTAGGCTCATTTGAGTTGTCTTCTCATGTATCTGATGGCACTACTTTCACGTAATCACCAAGGCATCTGCAAATTCCAGGTCTTATAGTTCTGTCCATAATGTCCACTGGTTTCCATTTTTCCTTCCTTCAGTTGCAGTTTTCATTACCCAGTCGATGACTAGGAGAAACAGGAATGGGGATAGCAGGCAGGCCTGTCTAACCCCGGACTTAATTGCAAACTGGTTAGTGAGTTGTCCCTCATAACTCTACAAGTCATTCCCTCGTAGCTATTAATCATGGTCACAAGTTTAGTGGGGACTCCGTGATTTCTCAATAGTTTCCAGACACTGTTTCTCTCTGTGCGCGCTATCGCTTTTTCGTAGTCCACAAAGTTGATATACTGAACAACGGAGTTCCACTCTACAGATTGTTAAATAATTATGCAAAGGGTGGCAATCTGGTGGACGCATGACAGTTTTTTGCTAAATCACGGTTGTTGGTCTCTTAGTTGTTGGTCCACTACGTCTTTCATTCTAGCCAGTATTATTCTATTTAGCACCTTCCCTGGTACCGAGAGTAGTGTGATCCCTCTATAGATATCACACTTCCTAAGGTCGTATTTTGTGGTAATCTTTTTAATAAAGCCCTTTTTCCAGTCTGATGACAGTTATTCTTCATCCCATAACTTTCTGAAGAGTGGGTAGAGCATCTCTACGGTAGTTTCCAAGTCAGCCTTTAATGCTTCTGCTGGAATATTATCAGGCCCTGCTGCTTTGCCATTCTTCAGTTTCTGTATTGCTTTCCCAATCTCGTCTCTGCTTGGTGTGTCACAGCTGACAGGGAGATAGTTTCCTGCTGGTTGAATATCTGGGGGTTTGCTGGTGGGGCCTGTTTAGCAGTTCTTCAAAATATTAAGCCCATCGATTGAGTTGGCCCTCCTTTGCCTTGATGGTGCTGCTTTCTTAATCTTTAACTGGTCTTTCTGGCTTGGTGTATTTGCCTGACAGCTTTCTGGTGGTGTCATGTATACATATACTACATTCACATTTTTGTGTTTGCACAAAATTAATTGGATTGAAGCAAGAGCGTTTCACATAGAACAACAAATTATCCATCTTGGAAACAAGGCAAAGATTAACAATTTCAACTGTAAAAGCTATAGGTCATAAAACATTCCTTGTGTAATGAACAATGAATTTGACTGAAACAACAAAAGAGCATGTGCATTCCGGATAACATGAACACTTTATGCTATAAAAAATTATCACAGTCTACGCTTAAAGTGTACACAGTAACCACTGTAAAACATAGTGAACAGAATAAGGACTACATACTCACTCGCTTAAGGAAATCTTTAAGAGTCTGCTTGTCTTTAATGAGTTTGAAAGCTGTGCACTTCCATCCAAAATGTACTCTAACAAATACCATAGTCTTTATGGTTGTTTCAGCAAGTTGAAGCTAACCTTAGCAATAACTATTGATGCTGTTGCATCAGCTTTCACAACACCTATGTTACAATTTGTGCGCACAGGTGCTTGGCAGCTCATGGGAACTAAAGCGTGATGGGATCTTAGACTGTATAAAAACAACTTTAAGACTGACAGATGTGGCAAATAGTGTAACCTGTCATAATCGAATGAGCAGTAGGTTGGAACCAATCAGAAAACAGGACCAAGTGAAAAGTTGGGACTTTTAAGTCAGGACACCTGGAAACTAATTGAAATACGGGGCTTTCCCGGGAAAGGGACGAGATGTCTGGTCACCTTACCGTAATACCTGCATTTTTTCAGAATTCAAGATATTATTTTTTCTGTGTTTTCAATTAGTTTTCCGCGAACCAAACGCAAAATTCTCTGTAAACGCGACCTCTGAGTACATTTGAAATACTACAAAAAATAAACTAATAAACAAGAATCTACTCCTGCAAAGGGATGTGGTTAAAAATGGAATGTAAGGAGGAAGTCAAGAACATGAGTAGTAGATGAAGGTGTGGGGATGTTGAATGGAAGTAGTCTCAAGGTCACATTGTTGAAATAAAGGCAGAGATGGAGGTGCCTACATTCACTGAACGACTGTCAGAGCCGAGCAGGAGGATTCACCTCAGGTTTCTACCAGGTCAGCTAGAAGACATTTGGCCCCACTTGTCTCCTCTGACTCTGATGTCAGGGCTGCCTTACTCTTAACAAATCAATCTGTTCTGACCGTTTGCTGTCTGTTCTATCTGTTTGCTGTCTGTCTGACCAAGAAACCAAGAGGAGCTCAGTCGTAGAAAGCAAAGCACACAGACAACTGAGGATAACATACCAGTACTTCAACAGTGGTCAAGGCCGGCCAGTCTTTCACTTTGCTACTCTAATGACCTTACTATACATTTATTTTAGTTGTGGCTACGATGCTCGCAATCCCAGCTCTGACACCAGTCAATGGCGAGCAACAGTCTACGGGAGTGAAATAGGGAGCTATAAATGAACACAGCCAATGAATTCAATTACCGAGCAAGAAAATAGTCCCGAGAAAATGGAAACGGAACACACACACAAAGAATTTGAAAGAGCTTCTTGGTTCTCAGGCCGAGACAGCGGCTGTAAAGATGACGGAGGCAAAGTGGTGACGGGATTCAGCAGAGGCTAATGACAGCCAGAGAACTAAGCTGTTTATGAGGCACAAAGGGCCTCTGCTATTAGCGGCTCCACAAAGGCAGTAACTAGTGAAAGGCCTTACGATTGGCTGTCAATGAAAATAAGAATGCTCATATTCTAATGATAGGAAGTGGAGATGAGCAGAAGACAAGTTCAAGTGCTCCTAGTCACTTCGACCCCCAAGAGGGTAATGAGTGTTTACAGGACTTGAAATCAGAAATGTCATTAGGGATGCGGCAGTGTGCCGGCATTCTTTTAAATACCTTGCAGTCACCTTTTGCACTAGGTTAACAGATAAAGCAGATTGCTTTCTATGCTTCACCGGCAGTTCACCAAAACAGCAGATTGAACCAAACATTAGTTTGTTTTTCAGAAGCACAACGACCAAACCAAATCTTCATGAGCCGAGCCAAGCCTCTGTGGAACAATTTAGCGAGGTAATCAAGTTATACTATTCACTCCTAATGCTTGCTTGCATTATATCGTAGACAGAGATGGGCATAAATACAGTAATAGATTACTTTTCTGGGTTGGGCTTAGTTCACAACTTTTGGGAAGTTCCTCAGTAAGACACTAATGACCAGGTAAATGAAGTTCTGTAATTTTAGAACGTTTCCCATTGTTCCAATTGAAGGTTTTCGTTTTTCATAGCTCACTGGTAAGTTATGAATTTCTTTTACCTGGTCATTATGGTCGTACTGAGAAACTTCCCAAAAAGTTGTGAACTCAGCCCATCCCAGAAAAGGAATTTATTACTGTATTTATGCCCATCTCTGATCGTAGAACTATTGAGTTAACTATGTAAGATGTGCTAAACACATGCAATATAATGGACTGTAACTACATACAATAATCGACAAGAATTGTATATTACATATATTTGTATACATACTGGGCCACAAACATTAAAAGATATAACCAAAAATAATTAGAATTTTAGGCCTAAATATTTTATTAGTTAACAAACATATCCTAAGGATTATACTTTTTTTTTCAAGCATTACAAAAAATACATAAAAAGAATAACAATTGGTATACAGTTATTGTTCCTGCTTTCTCTTATGGATCCACCATTTATTTATAAGCAAGTCTAAATAAAGTGGTGAAACAACCCTAACACAACTCCTTATCAGTTGTAGGTTGACTCTTATGCCGTTGTCTGTTTACTCGCTCTGTTTCTCCATCTCTCTTTGCTAACAACAACCTTCTGAAATCGGACTCCATTTGGCCCACAATTATTAGAAGTGAGAAAAAACATGTTACGCCCTATTTTACATTTGATGCTGTTTTCTTGAATTAGGTTAATTGTCTACCCACAAATGTGTTCCAAACGATATAGTAAGCTAAATGTAAATACGGAATAGGTAATGTAAGATGTTGCTCTTCAAGTCAGTCTGCACTGCATGGCTGTGTTCTGAAAGGCTTCAGTGCTGCCAGTCATGTTCAAATACAATAAAACATTATTGTTGACAGCACATTGTCAGCGCACGATGTCAGCGGCATTGACGATGGCTGTCAACAATTGCCAACTGACGGAGTCGAAGTCTTAACATAGCCCAGCCATACGGTCTTATGTTTGTTTTGTGTTCAGCAACCTTGGAATAGCTTTTCAAGAGACATGCATAACTTTATGAGCTGCATTGTCAGTCCTTGAAATTAGTTAGCGCTCATTACAATTTACCTAGCATCCACCTAGGGAGTTCCTTAGTTCTTATGTATTTACAATTCTTATTTTCTTTATAAATGTATGTGGTCCTGGCCTTGAGCTATTCTTATCTACTAATGTTTTGTATTATGTCACGTTCTATGTTTTGCAAACATTACGGGTGACACAAACGGAAAAAGAAAATCATAATTGCATTGTAATTTTAGAAAAAGTCTATAATATACTGTACCTGATCTAATGGAGTTTCAAAGTATTACTTACTTGCCCAGTGAGTAGCTTTTATTTTTGCCCATTCATTTTGTGTGTTTAGATCTATTTATTTATTTTCAAAAAAATTTGATCCTTCTATCAGAGTAACAGTGGTAATTAGATATTCCCTATTATACTATATTTCATAGTACAGTAAGACGACCTGGATCCTGCCCAAACCTTGATTACATCCTAACACGCCCATTCCCTTCCCTGCAGTAGAAGACACAGTAAAGCAAATAGAGAGAGACAGAATGCCCCTGCAACATCTTCTGTTACACACAGCCAGGCTTGTTTCAAGGGCCTTCGTGGCTGGAGTCATTGTTCCCATTGAGAAAAGGGTCAAAATTGCAGAGGGACGGCAATTCTAAAGAGTGAAAAATAACTACATGAAGTGCATTGCTGAGCAGCAAACCCTGCGTCCCACAGTCTGGGGCCTTGCACGATTGGTCCAATCTTAACGAGGGGGCTGGCTCATCAGGCTGATAACCTGCCCCTCGTTACGGCAGTTAGTAGTCGTCACGGCCACTGACGGGCACATGAAAGGATTTCAGGATTTGCTTTGTTGTCATTGACACAAACTCTTCCTATTGTGTGTCTATTGAATCTGTTTGTGCTCTGTTGGGAATAGAAATATTTATTCATGGAACCTCTTGAGCTGGGTGGCAAATGACTCACAGGAATAATATCAACACAGAGACGCCAACTGCAGTATTCAGACGCTCCAAATGCAGGAAGATTTTACACTGGATCAAAGGGACCACTAAACAGTCACTCAACGTTCACAAATGCAGCCTAATAACGATTTTTAAAAACACATTAGACCAATCGGATTGGTTATCAAAGAGATCAGGATGTGGAAAGGTCATGAATCTGTGAGCAAAATAAGAATCGCACTGCCTGCGCGTATGTGTGTGTGTGTCCACCTGGATGAGCAGGGCGTGTGTGTGTGTGTGTGTGTGTGGCCGGCCGGATGTGCCGGTGTATTCATGTGTGGGGCCCAGGTGATATGATGACTCAAGCCTCTGCAACTCATCCACGTGAGTAAGGAGCTATTATCAGCCGGTGCTGCATTACTGTCATCACACAGCTGAGACTCATGGAGCTGCTGCTGGACAGAGGGCCCAATGCTGTCTGAAACGCAGCCACATTGGGATTACACAGTCTTGCCTTTAGCCAAAAATCATTCCAGAGATTATTGGCTAAAGATTATTTATAAAGTGTTCCATAATACAGACCCATTTCAGCCTGGGTGGACCTTGTACTTGTGCTCAGATGTCAAGACAAGCCATGGTCTTTGGGGCTCCATGACAGACAAGCCATACGAGAACATTTACAGGTGGGGGGTTTCCTACCTTGCTGTTGGCTTTGGTCCTGCTGCTGTGGATGTTGGCCGTGGGGTTTGCGTCCTCGTGGACCCGGTCCAGGAGCCAGAGCAGGAACTCCAGGGCATCATGCTGAGAGTTCCCCCTGAACTGGGAGCCGTATTTGGACACGATAGTCTGAGGAGAGATGTGGTGCACGACAAGGAGAGATGAGAAACAACGGGGGGAAATCAGTCAGGTTTCCGACAAAGTCCATTTGTTTTATGAAAGAACTTTGTCAGAATGAAACAATGCTTTTCAGAAATGACATGAAATAATATGTTTCCAAGAAAAAACTCTTGAAAATATTGCTTTATAGGAAACTTCGCGAGGAAGACAACTTTCTCAATAGGATCTTCAAATCAGCTTTTAATGAGGCAAGCTTATCTAACAGGACAACAAAGTGGTTACGTTCCACCCCTCCCACTTCCTCATTTTGAGTGACAGAGCCCTGACGCTCCTCCTCATTCAAAACAGCTGCATCACACAGCCGGTGGTCTAGACATGAAAGAGGGAAGGGCCACCCAGTTCAATGAGCCTAATCACCATGATGTGTGTTGACTGTACATGACGAGGCACACTATCGGTTTCTGATTCCACTGACCTTCTTGTCAGTGTTACTGCAGAACAGGGCTGCTATGCTTTGATACTTTGTCACCCTTAGAAAGCCAAAGCACATGCGGGCAGTAGACTAGACAATGACGGGGAGAGCTACAGAGCAGAGGTCTTTGTGTCCATGGTTACAGAGGGACAGCTTTTCTGGGATGCAGAAGCTAGATGACATCACAGACCAAGCTGTGATGCCGTCATTGGACCAACAGTGGGGGGGGGGGGGCTGTCTGTAGACGTGCGTCTGACATCCGGAGTCGATTTTGCTGCTAAGGTATATTTTATTGTTCTGAAAGGAAGCTCTGTTGCTAGGTACCATAATGGAGAAAAAACAACAGACAGATGGCTTTGTCTGTAAAGTACAGACACGCGGCAGGTGGGCAAATGAAGGACTGCATTTGGCCCATTTCCACACTGAGAATATGTTTGTACTCAGTTGGCAAATAACAGCCAGCACGGCACATTTTATACAAAAGAAATCACGGCCATCTGATTGGTGCGAAAACTGCTGTGAACACAGGTGGGAAAAACCATCAGTTTAAAATCTGCAAATAGTTTTGATTTCTCTGATTGGTGTGAGACAAATGACAACAAAAAATGTAAGTGATGTATTTACTGAGGGCAATCAGGCTCTTTACAGTTAGGTCCATAAATATTTGGATTAATATTTACATTTTAGTCATTTAGCAGACACTCTTATTCAGAGCAACTTACAGTAAGGGACATTCCACTGGTGCCTTGATAAAAGACAGAACGACATTTCTCACAGACGGGAATCGAACCAGCAGCATTCCGACTACAACTCAGACTCCCTATCCACTGAGCCATCTAACGCCCATTGACTAAGTTAACATACACCAATACGAGCTGAAACTGCAGACTCAGCTATAATTTGAGGGTATTTAAATCCAAATCTGGTGAACAGCGTAAGAATTACTGCACATTTTACATGTGGTCCACCCAAATAAGGGGCTCAAATGTATTTGGACATACAAGCAATCATGTGTTTTCATACTCCTTTGGATTCACTATCTGCCTAAAGTCTGTATCACATACACAACACAAGATGCTGGGTTTCTTCCCTGGTGATGCTCTGCCAGGCTTTTACCACAGTTGTTTTTAGTTCCTTCATATCTTTCAGCCCTTTTGCCTTTAGATTTACCTTCAGAAAGTGAAATGCATGCTCAATTGGATTGAGGTCAGGTGATTGACTTGGGCATTGCAGAACATTCTACTTCTTTGCCTTAAAAATGTAACAAAAGGATACGTAACCGCACGGTATAGGGTGCTATTCGCGGCTTTGCACATGAAACCGAATACATAGAATATTACATTATAAATAAATGGCTAGCAACTGTACTTTACATCTTCAAAAAATCTGAACACTTTGAATATATTTATGAGCCTCCCCACATCGTAATTGACATTGTTGTCATTGTTTGCACTTTTCCTACTTTGTGAGCGTAGCACGAGAAGGAGGTCCAAACCTACAATGGTGAGTGGTGGTGATGAATCATCATGGGATAATTCACCACTACACCATTTACAGACAAAACCAGACTAATATTGCTAAAGCTCAGTCTTGCCTGTTATTATAATTTCTCTGAAATATGTATAAAAAGCGATTAAAACACCTCTACGTGTCGGGAAAATTGTTTTGCTCGTATGTGTTGCACCCTTAAAGTAACTCTTTACAGTCAACTTTAGAGTCTTCATTCTTTTGCAACTTTATATATGCCCTGGTTCAATTAGAAAAAAATGAATAAGACTTCATTTGAGTGTTTAGATTTGATTAGACAGCAATGTCTTCCAATTATATTTGCAAATAAGTTATTTATATTTATTACATAAATTAACACTTCGAAACTTATTTTATATTTTGCATGCAGGTATTTCATGTGCGCACGATCACTGTGGTTAATTAAGTCTGCTGTAGAATCGCAAACAGCAGTTCAAACAAACAAAGCCTGGCTCCTCAGTCAGTAGAATAATTGTTCAAAAGTTATACATGGCTCTACACTACACCTGCACTAATGAAACCAAGAATAAGAACGTGATTAACTGCTCAATGATAGTGGTGGGTCGTTATTTTCGTTGCTTCGGTACTGAGAAATGCGCAATCTAATACTGAAGAAAAATGTTTCAGTAAACAACGCTGCAAGGACACAAATAAAATATCCTAGACAAGACTCAAACAGACAAAGCTGATACCTATGGTCTACAGTACCTATTTTATATATTACTGTAGACCATAGATCAATACCCTGCCTTTGTCGCCACTTCTGCACAGCATTTCTCATATAAAGCACGCAGAGCAACTCTGGTAAAGTGGTTGCGAGATGGCAAATTATAACTCTTGTCCAAAGTATGCAAAAACGTTATAGAGCGGTCGTTCTCAACTGTGCTAATGGGGCACACATCTTTGGCTAAAAAGTATGCAATGGCATGTGTTATTTTGTGTGCCTACGTGCACGGTGGATTATGAAGTTACACTGTAAAACGCGTCTTTAATAGACGACTGAGTAAGTTTCGGTTTCGGGAGGGACTGAGCAAATTTGCTGAGCAAATTCAAATTTTGCTCTCGTGAGAACTCTGGATTTCCAGGGTAAAGGTTTACAGAAACAGATTTCAAATGCAAATGCCACGCATGGAATCAAATCTAGACATTTTATCTGCCTACTTGTAAATGATCTATAGGGAATGACCCACATTTGGTGACCACATACGTGCTGTAATTCCTCTACCACTCACTGGATTTGGATGTAAATAGCCTAAAATTAAGGCTGAATGTCTTCACATTTAGCTTTTGTTCACTACTGAATTTCAACTCCATTATGCTGTCATAGACATAGTAATAACTTAAAAATATTTATGGAACTAACTGTATTTAGGCCACTTGGGGTTAACTTTTTCCACGTAACTACCTTCACAGAAGGTCGTGAAGTATGACTGTGAAGTCGTAGAACAAATAATGTTATCTATAGTAGGGCTTGTATGTGTAAAACGGTATCATCCTCCATTTTTCATTCATCCCACAAATCCAGAGACAGACACCTGGCACGATAATTTAATGACCGGCCATGAAAGTGCCAAAACAAACTTGATCTACTGTGTTCATGTCTCAGCAAAGATCATAGAAATAATAACCCAGGCTGAAAAGGTTGGAGAATTGAGAGAACCTGGGCAGAAAATTGGTGTTGGATGAGCGATTTATAAATTGGATAGCTAGATGTTATTCCTCAGAGAACTATGTCAAAAAGTAGAAATGTGTCTCACAGTGATACAGAATCTTTTTTCGGCTTTGTTTTCTATTTGTATTAAACAATGTCTCTTTCCCTCTGTGTGCACACGTGTGTATTAGCAGGAGGTGCCAGACCATATTTAGTCTCTGCTGTAATAACGGTTTGCAAACACCTCAGTAATATTCTGGGAGTTGCTGGTCTCCATGGAGAAAATTCACACCTTGCTTAAGATCCCTAACCACAATATACACAGGCAAACTACAGGGTGCTACAATCTCTTTTTGTCACGATGACACCATGAAACTGACCCCTGAAGATGAATAGAATCATTTACAGGAGGATGAAACTAGATGGACATATGAAGGGTAAAGGAGCTCTTACCGTATCTCTGGCGAGCTCTAGTAAAACAAATGCAGCTCAACCATTAACCTGTCCAGTCTCCAAGGCACCAGACAGGGTCATTGCCTCTCACTTAACTCTGTGTGTGGGGGTTTACGGTCATTTGGTTGTATGTACATTGGGCTAAGGTTAACAGGAGACTGGTAATAAAACAGTTTTAGTAGTAGTAGTAGTAGTTGTTGTGTTTGTGGGTCGAAAATGTGTGTGGCATTAGAATAAATGAGTTATGTACACAGATTAGTGGCTTCGCAGTGTAAGTGTGGGAGTGTGTGCAAGCATATAAGCAAATCTAATTTAAACACACATTCATAATGATTCAATTTGATCATCTCTATTATAACCTTGTTCAACAGTTAATTTTAAAAGCAACCCTCATGTTAACCAGAGATCACCTCTAGTGTAAACAACGAGAAGAATGATTAGCTCTCCTGGGACTAGGAATGTGCCATACATATACAAAAACACACTTAAGGAGGGCCATCCAACTCAACCTAGCCTGTCAAACTGACCTTTTTGGATTCCACAGTGGTGGATTAAGAGGGGGAGCCTTGTGAAAGTCATGATGGTCAAATAGATGTCTACTAGCATTAACTAGAAACGACAGCTCTTAACCAGTCTGGCTAAGATGAACAAATGAATACCTTAACATTTGATTGCTGCTATGGATTATAACTCGGCAGTCCCAGCCTACTGCTATTATGTGTAATTTACCTATCATGTCTTCTTAGCAAGTTCCTTGAATGTTCCAGGTTTGTTCCTGGAATGACTGGGACTCACTTTGTGAGCAAAAATTTGACATTAAAGAGGTCAGTGCCTGGAGAAGTCAAAGTTGACTCAAAAGGTATTTTCTTTTTTCCTCAGAACTCACTTTTGTCTGTTTTCTGTTCAGATTTTCATTTCCCACAGCATCTTCTTTTTTTTTCTTCTCAAATTACACCTTTACTCAAGCCACATCAGAAGACCACTTTTGAGGTCTGGAAAAATCTGACAAGTTATGGTTTTGGGTAATCATGAAAGTCATCATGGTATTATTCCACCATGAAAGCACAGGCTACCTTTTAGTTGGTATATAATGATCACAGACACACACACAAAACAGAATTCTAATTTTCTCTTCAGAAGGTTTGAGTTAATAACAATCAATGATTCAGTTTTTATTATAAACCTGGGCAATTTAATGAAACGTCAATGCATGACATCATTACCTTACTAAGTTCATCTAGGCTAAGTCTTTGAATAGTGTTGATTTTTTTCATGTTTAGATACTGTGGAGAAAAACAGCTTTGATGGTCTCTGATGAAGGTTCCAAGCTGATAGTGTAGCATGCTTTTTCATTGAAAAACTAAAAACAGCAATGTGCACTGTAAAAGCATTTAAAAACGTGTATAAAATTATAACAGGCAACAACTAACACCCAAATAATGCAGGTCTTACGGTAGGCATGATAACGATGTATGTGTGCTGTGAAGGTCTTAGGGTAGGCAGGATAAATATGTATGTGAGCTGTGAAGGTCTTAGGGTAGGCAGGATAAATATGTATGTGAGCTGTTAAGGTCTTAGGGTAGGCAGGATAAATATGTATGTGAGCTGTTAAGGTCTTAGGGTAGGCAGGATAAATATGTATGTGAGCTGTTAAGGTCTTAGGGTAGGCAGGATAAATATGTATGTGAGCTGT
>JACXGM010009222.1:0-27856 GCA_016801145.1 Umbra pygmaea
GCTCTGCAGCAATTCAGTACAGTATATATGCTGTTATATCGCGCGATCATACGTGAATTCGCGAGGGTCCTTGTATAGTCACTGTCAGCCGTTCCGCAACCAATACGGACCTGGTGGGTATAGAATGATGGTGGAGCACGGAGCCGACACGCAGCAGAGCCGATCTGCAGTCGTTCCGCAGTTAGTGGAAATCCCGGGTCACAGCGCCAACACGTCTGTCACTCATTAGGCCGCGCCCCCAAATTATAAAACTTTTATAATTTAAACGGATGAGTTATAAAAAAAATTAAAACATTTTTTTTACTATGAATTGCATTTTTTTGTACTTCCTTGTTGGCTTCATTTGTCAGCTTCGGAGTTTGCCCCTTGGTTGCAGCCTGTGCCAGGTATGGGAGGAACTACTGCATGTGATGTGAGAGAGTAGATCGTTTTGAGAGAGAGACTGCTACGTGCATACCGGTATTCAGAGCGAGTGAAACAGAAAAATGTGACATGTGCACGCATGGCTCAAATGTCATGATAATTGATGTAATTGGTTTAGTGCCTACAAAAGGAATGAAGTAAAATGCTTTATTTTGCACCATTTGATCATTTTGATTCATCAGAAAGTTGAAATCAGAGTGCATCACAGTATGCTATAGAAACGTGAGGAAGAAAAAAACATGTTTATGAAGACAAATTGTGTTTACTAGCATACTAGACACCTAAACACCATTTAATTTTCTGAATGTCAGGGAAATGGACAAAATATGGAAGAAAATATTGCAAAGACTAGGAAAAAGAAAAGAGTTTGATGGAATGGATTTGGAGCATCCCGGTAGATGACAGTAAATAACAATAAGCGTATGTGATAACAAAAATGTTAACTTTTTATTTGTATTTTTACACTAACACTAACAAATAATAGTAAAATAACTGTATTTGTGATTAAAAAAAGTAAAGTAACCGCCATGAGAAAAGTGCTGTGAATATAGATGAACAGCAAGTTGAGTTATTGTCAAGTTGCGATAGTACTCTCATTCTTGCTGATCCTCGAACACATTCCTGATCCTCTTTGTATTTTTATTTGTCTCTCTCACTGTACGGGGAGATAATTAAAGGCAAGATATAGGTATCCATGTTGTGGAATGAACAAATACAAATTTTGAAATTAATAGAATAGGGTAAAAAAAGAAACATTTAAATGTACATTGTGGAAAAAAGTATTGGAATTATTAACTCAGTAGCGATGTAAACAAATTGGGCTAGTTTTAAGGCATTTTGGGCTGTTTTTGAGCAGTCATTTGGCTAGTATTTTCTGGTTGACCTGGCAACCCTGCAGGTTGGACACCTCAATACAGCATAGTGTACATTATGTTAAACAACTAGATTGGAGAAATAGATAACTGCCAAAAAACGATGTTTAGAGATAAAATTGTGATTAACAATAACATCTGCATCTAAGAATCAACGACCTGAAGTGACGTAACCCGAGGTAGTCTGTCAAGTTCATGCTCAAATTACGGACAAAACCGAAACTAATCTTCTATGATTATGGCTACTGTAAAACTTTCTCTATATCTCACGCTGACTCTCACCACTGCTCTAACTACATCAACAACCACAATGAGAGAGCAGAGCGCAGCTCGTATTTACCTCTGGCTACGTCATATGACGCGTTGCTAGCCAGACAGAGCCTGGCTTATTATGGGCACATTTTACTTAAAATCCTGTTTAATGTTTTGTGTAATATAGAAATTCTTACATGTGTTTTTAAAAGACCCCTTCCGACAACATTAACTATTAATTCAGTTTTCAATTCAACCAGCAAGTTGCTCTTTAACCTCAGCACCGCAGGTATCCTGGTAAGCATGCTGAAAAAGGAGAAGCTGAAGGCACAGTATACTGCTGCTCAACTGGCCGAAATCTCCAATGGACACCTGGCCCTACAGAGTTCTTTGAGGTCATCTACAGCATCACTGGCAGGGGACACAGGAGAGACAGATGCAGTTGAGAATGAACATGGAGTTCCATCCACTCTATATGGGAAACTAGGTATGCTGATTGTCATCATTGGTTGTCGTCAGTCTTTTTAAGAATGTTACATACTTGACTACTACTTCTGAAGTTTTAAGTTTATTTGTCACACATACAGACAACCCCTGGTGTTATTGCATGTAGAGTGGAACTCTTGTGCCGGTTCTACGTTGAACATTGCAGTAATAATACTAACTAGAACTGCAAGCAGTTTTGACGGGGTCCAAGCCTCCCCTGGCAAGTCATCCCTGGCGCAAGTCACCCCTGATGACACGCGGAGCCCACTAAATCAGAACCTAAGACAACGGAACCCAAGGCGCGATAACGGTGACATTAGAAGCCAGAAAATATTGCAACAGCCGAGCTGCAAGGTCTGTAGTAATTTGCACGTGCTCTGACATTTCCAAGGCAGTTCAAAATGTTTTAAAAAATGCTTTGAAAACAGTTGGAAATTATGTCAGAGAAGACTAAAACAATTGTCATTAGCAAGAAAACACAGGGGATTACGAACTAAAAAAGCAGATGATAAAATGCCATCACATAGTATGTCATTCGGAAAACAGGTTCAGATAGCGGAGGAAATCAGAGTGCCATACAGCCGTGGCTGATGATTCATGTAGCGTGTTTGAATCAACTGACCTTTGGTTTAATTTGTCCTAATTGCGCATAGACAGGGCTGAAGTTAACATTGATCCGCGAAATCATGGGTTCTTTAGCCATTTACTGTAGTAAGTTGTGTATGTCTGCCCGTCTTGTCTGTACACTGTGCCTTACACATTACACAAAACAAAACAGAACCAAATAATGAGTTACCTGCATTTGTCCAAAGGAACCAATTTCACAAACATTTTGCAACATTTTCTATCCCATATCCCTTTCACTATTCAGGTTGCGGTCGACAGTATACATTACAGGTAGTTGTTCATAAAAAATGTTTATACTGTTCTGTAGTAGAATTAGCTGGATTAGCAATAAACCAATTTTAACATGCACACTCCAAACAGGAAATAAAGTTTGACAGATACAGTGCCTTGCAAAGTATTCGGCCCCCTTGAACATTTTGACCTTTTGCCACATTTCAGGCTTTAAACATAAAGATATAAACTGTAATTTTTTGTGAAGAATCAATAACAAGTGGGACACAATCATGAAGTGGAACGAAATTTATTGGATATTTCAAACTTTTTTAACAAATAAAAAACTGACAAATTGGGGGAGCAGAATTATTCAGCCCTTTTACTTTCAGTGCAGCAAACTCTCTCTAGAAGTTCAGTGAGGATCTCTGAATGATCCAATGTTGACCTAAATAACTAATGATGATAAATAGAATCCACCTGTGTGTAATCAAGTCTCTGTATAAATGCACCTGCTCTGTGATAGTCTCAGAGGTAGAGCTGAAGATTTTTGCCGGGACCCGACGGGACCCGACGGGACCCGACGGGACCCGACGGGACCCGACGGGACCCGACGGGACCCGACGGGACCCGACGGGACCCGACGGGACCCGACGGGACCCGACGGGACCCGACGGGACCCGACGTGTCGGGTCGGCTTCGGTCTTATTTTCTATCATTTTACACGGGCTCGGGCCGGGCTCGGGCTTGCTTTCCGAGGCTGCACGCACGGTAAATGAGCAGTCATGTGACAGATCAGGTGAAAAGTTTCGATTAGAGTGAAAATGGATGCTGAGGAGGAGGTGAAACGGAGGCTGGCCTCTGGCGATTACATCTTGGTTGCACCAGCAAAGAAAGCAAAATCTGAGGTTTGGAAAACTTTTGACCATGTGCGTAATGGGAATAATGAGCCAGTGGGTTATGTGAAATGCAAAAGATGCGACATTCTGTTAAAGTACGACAGCAAAATGACAGGGAATTTGTCGCTGATAAGGCATGTTGATAGAAGCTGTTCAACACCTGCCAGTGCTCAACCTACAATCACATTATCAATTATCAAAATATTTTTTATCGGATGAAAATTATGCAAATTATGCACAAACAAATTTGTTGTGCAAGCTACGTAAACACAAACTTTGCCATATCTTGGTGTTATGCCATATCATAGATATAGACATATGAAACATGAACCTTAGCATATCGCTGCCAAACGAATGCTATCATAAAAAACTTTAGATTGTGGTTCAACATCCAAATTTGATTTTCTGTACCAAATCTGGCAAAGATCAGCCATTAGAGGGTGCTTTAATCAACGTTTATATGTTATGGCCAATAACTCAATACATGTAACTGGGACATTTGTGATTGCAATATCATTTCCGTAGTAAAAAGTGCTATCAACATGAAACTTTTGGTACTTGTTTGGCATGCCGCTCTGAGGCTGTACAAAATTTGGCGTTAAGTTTTGGCCTTTTAACTCAATCAATGTTAATGGGATAGTTACAGCAGCGATGTACAGATGTAGATACTCTAAAGTGGTGCCTCTCATACTGCAGCACCAATCGGTGCATTTAGTTGCCAATAAATGGTCTATACTCGTCGCTGGGTGGTGCTAAAAAAACAGGAGATTGCAGTTCTAATGCTTCCTTTTTTGAGGACAAAGACTGATATTAAATCAATGTAATTGTATTAATATACACAGTAGAATACCTTTCCTAATTTAAATAAGTTAAAATGTTTTAAAACAGCTTTATGAAAGGAAATAAATACTGTGTCTGCATTCTCCAATCAGAATGTGTCCCTGAATCCTTTGTGAAAATTTTTTACTATTTACACAGTATATCAAAGTACAGTTTTACTTTGCGGTACACAAGTGGGTAACAATGTTTTTAAGTCGTATAGTCAATACTGCAACCTCTGAAACCCGCTCCCTCAAAAGATAACTTCATTTTTTCATGGAACTCCCCACAGCACCATGGTGTAGCGGGCTAGACTGGTTGTGGTTACTGTGAAATTCTTTAGTGTAGGGAGTTGCAAGTTCTCGTCCGCTCAAGCCAATTTCTTTTTTTCTCAGCTTGTTTATAGAGGATGCATTTTTTTTAAATTATGATAACTAGTTAGTTATATACTCCCATTACCTGGTCATTTAGGTTTTATTTAATGACTGTATTTTATATTATATAAATTCAGCAACATAGAGTAGGCATATGCTTACAAATGCAGACCAGACTGAGATCATAAAGAAGTTGGCAGAGAAAAGTGTGCATCATTTTTGTAGAAAGGTGACACTTTTAAATCCCTTTGGCAGACCATGGTCTGATGGCCATTTAGTTAGTCATTGTGTTACAAACCCCCCAACCCCCCATGTGCTGATAACATGAAACTATTCCCAAGCAAAAAAACATGTTGTTCAACATGTTACTGTAGCTCAAAAGCAAGTTTAGTAAAGTCTAGGGATGGGCCAATACCAATTTTTATGGAACGAGTACAAGTACAGAGTATTTCACTTTGGGTACTTGCCAATATGAGAACTGATACAAATACTTTTAATAACTACGCCAAATGTCACATTTATCAAGCTAATCTGCTATTTCTTAGATGTTGATCAGCCAATTCAAATATACAAAAGTAAATATTCCTACATTTTCAGAAGAAAATCATTTACATTGCAGGTCAAGAATTTATAATATGTATTACACATGTCAGTAGTTTACATCTCCTTCCCCAATTAGATAATATGAGAGAAACCGAATGCAAAAGCTACATGTTTGTGTTTGCATTTGCACTAAGCATTGCAGACTTTTTTATGTAAGATGAGAATGTCTGTTTGAAGTGAACTTTTTTAAGGGGGCCAGCGTTTTAAGCTACAGGGTTAGCCGTTTGTGTTCCGACCGGGGATCTAAAGTACCGGGAAGATTAGGCAAATTAGTCCGGTGACGTATGCTGACTCCCGACAGTCATCAGCACCTTCAGCTGATACGACACATCAAACTCTGCCTCAACCCACCAGACTATTGTAGCTATCTAGCCAGCTACCTAGCTCAGTTAGCCTTTTCCGGCTAGCTGGGGGCCTGTGCTACATAGCCATTCTAGCTATATTTGCCGTTACCATCAACGCACACAACCACGCCGAAAGTTGAGCAATACACCAGATTACTGTACCCTTCTGCCTTCACTCATTGGACCTTTATAGCCTATTTCAGCCTACCAACCAGCAAATTAGCCACAACGCCGTATCCAAATTGGCATACAGTACGCTACTGTTGAGCTAGCAGCCGGGGTTAGCTTACCTCCTGGCTAGCAGGGGATTCTGCTCCAACAACAACATGATCCTTGGCTAGGCTGCTAATCCAACGCCGATGTCTCAGAGCACTGCAAGACCCGCAATAACAACCCAGTCGATGGGGATTCCTTCATTGCTGCCCCTCAGCTTGCCTTCCGCCACGTTGTGGCCGATGATATTCCAGCTAGTAGCCTCCTGCTCGGATTAGCGGGCCTGCTCGAAACATCTAGCAGGCCTGCTAACAACATCTTGTTAGACGGACACCTTTTTTCAGATAAGCAAACTGATCATCGGACCTATTCTTCACTACTCTCTGGTCACATACATATTGGACTCCATAATCACTATATAAATGTATATTATTAACCTTCTACAGGAGGCCCCATTCTCCAGACAGTAACCATGTTCGATTAACCATTTGCGCGCAGTTCTTGCGGAGCACTATCAGAAACTTAATTTCTGACCGGTTCTCTTTGTATCTGTTTTACTTTTAATCTCTCACTCATTAAATGTCTGTGCACTTCCTGTCAATATGCCTTGTTTTTTGCTGTTTGGATTGGCTTTTATGGTCCTATAATATTGTAGATCACCCAGTTGCCCTCAGTTTCTCCCAAACACCTTTGTCCTCCCCCCTTACTCAGAGACCCTTACTAGTCTATCTGTTCTAACCAGTTCCCATAGAGATGCTGTCGCACTCTTTCTAACTTAACACCTTGGGCCACCCCCTATACACACTCACCTCACTATATCTTTGTCTGCCCACCAGGCAATGAACCTATTTAACTCTGCCCAGAAATTCACATCCCACCCAATACTCTAAACACCCCATTCTCAAGGCATTCTGCCGAGCTCTCATTCTGCTTTTACTCTGTCCAGCTGGGGATGTTGGAAGAAACCCTGGTCCGCTAACCAATAATACCATCCCCACCCCCCAGGTGCTCTCTTACCTAGATTTCTGCAACAGTAACAGGTTTAATATCAGAAGCCTACTTCCTAAATTGGATTTATTCATGGCTCTTGCACACTCAGCTAACCCTGAAATCCTAGCCGTGTCTGAATCCTGGCTTAGGAAACCCACCAAAAATTCAGAAGTATCAATCCCTAATTAAAATATTTACCATCATGACAGAACCACTAAAGGAGGCGGGAGTCATACTCTATTGTAGACAGGCACTACAGTGCTCTGTTATCTTATCTAGGTCCTTGCCGAAACAGTTTAAGCTCTTACCTGTTACAGACCCCCTCTGCAACAAGTTGTGCCATTGATAACCTTTGTGAATTGATTGCTCCCCATTTGCCTTCAGAGTTTTTACTGTTAGGTGACGTAAAATGCTTAATGCTTGACACAATTTACTGTCCAAACTCGATGCCCTCAAGCTCACGCAAATCATCAATGAACCCACCAGATACAACCCAAAATCTACAAACAAGGGCACCCTCATAGATATTTCCCTAACTAATATGCCCTCTAAATATATCTCCGGTGTCTTCAGCCAAGACATCAGCAATCACTGTCTCATTGCCTGCGTCCGTAACAGGTCTGCAGTTAAAAGGCCTCCCCTAATCACTGTCAAACGCTCCCTAACACATTTCTGCGAACAAGCATTCCTATTTGACTTAGCCCAGGTACCCTGGAAGGATATCGACCTTATCCCTTCAGTAGAGAATGCCTGGTCATTCTTTAAGAATGCCTTTCTTGTCGTTCTAAACAAACATGCCCCTTATAAAAAGTTCAGAACTAACTTACTAACCCACGACCGGCAACTTTTCAAGAATACCAGGAACCAGTACACACAGGCGGTTAGGAATGCTAAGCCTAGCTTTTTCAAACAGAAGTTTGCTACCTGCAGCACTAATTCTAAAAAGTTCTGGGATACAGTAAAGTCTATGGAGAATAAGAACTCCTCCACACAGCTGCCCACAACCCTAAGACTAGATAATACTGACACCACCGATAAGTCCTCCATAGTTGAGAACTTCAATAAGCATTTTGCCATGGCAGGTCGTGCTTTCCATCTGGCAAATCCCACCCTAACTAATAGCCCTCGACCCTCTGCAGCCCCACCCAAAGTCGCCCACGGTTGTCCTTTACCCATGTCCAGACAGCTGATGTTCTTAGGGAGCTGCAAAATCTTGACCCCTTCAAATCGGCTGGACTAGACAATCTGAACCCCTTCTTCCTAAAACTGTCTGCGGTAATTATAGCTACTCCCATCACCAGCGTTTTTAACATTTCCTTTGATTCATCAGAGATCCCTAAAGACTGGAAAGCTGCTGCAGTAATCCCTCTAGTCAAAGGGGTGCAGTTTAGACCCAAATTGCTACAGACCAATCTCCATCCTGCCCCGCCTCTCTAAAATCTTTGAAACCCTTATTAATAAACAAATTATCCACCATTTTGAATCGCATAACAGCCTCACTGACATGCAATCTGGTTTCCGAGCCGGTCGTGGGTGCATCTCAGCAACACTCAAGGTCCTAAATGACATCATAACCACTATCGACCATAGACACTACTGTGCAGCAGTCTTCATTGACCTGGCCAAGGCTTTTGATTCTGTCAATCACATCATCCTCATAGGTTAGATTAAAGAACCTGGGTTTTTCTACTGACTGCCTAGCCTGGTTCGCAAATTATTTATCAGACAGATTTCAGTGTGTCAAGTCAGAGGGCCTACTCATCAGACCTCTGGCTGTCTCTATGGGGGTGCCTCAGGGTTCAATTCTTGGGCCGACTCTATTTTCTGTATACATCAATGATGTTGCTCTTGCTGCAGGTGACCATGATTCACCTGTATGCAGATGACACCATTCTTTATACATCTGGCCCGACGTTGGACTCTGTGTTAAAAAACCTTCAAGTAAGCTTTAATAACATACAATACTCCTTCCATTGCCTACAACTACTTTTAACTCCTAGTAAAACTAAATGTATGCTCTTCAAACCATCACACATTGCACCTGCCTGCCCACCAAATGTCACCACACTTGACGGGTCCGTGCTGGAATATGTAGACCACTACAAATACCTAGGTGTCTGGTTAGACTCTTCATTCTCTTTCCAGACCCACATCAACCAGCTCCAATCAAAAATTAAGTCCAGGATTGGCTTCCTATTTCGTAATAAAGCCTCATTCACCTTTCCAGCCAAACTTGCCCTTGTTAAAATGACCATCCTCCCAATACTAGACTTTGATGATGTAATTTACAGATCTGCATCAAACTCTCTACTTTAATTAGATGTTGTGTACCACAGCGCCATCCGTTTTGTCACCCATGCTTCATATAACACCCACCACTGCAGTCTCTATACACTAATTGGCTGGCCTTCACTACACACCCGGCGTCAAACACACTAGTATCATCTAATCTACAAGTGTCTCCTAGGCAAAACCCCACCTTACCTAAAATCATTCATCTCCAGAGCAACACCCTCTCTCAATTTGCGTTCAAGTAGGTTTATAACTAGTAGGTTGCCACTAAAGCCTGCATCTCCTTTGCCTGTCTGTATTGTACAGCGCCATGTGACTGTATTCACCAGTCATCTACCTCCTTATATTGACATCTTTTGCACTACTTGTTGCACTACTTGTACAAATGCTAATTGTATTAATTGTCTGACCTGCACACTGTATTATTTATTATTAATTCACAATTTTTCTCTGTTTTTACTATTTATTGTGCATTCCTTGTCTTGTAATTAAATGTGTAACTTCTTGTTGTCTGTACCTCAACACCTTTATCTTGGCCAGGTCGCAGTCTCAAATTAGAAAATGTTCTCCACGTGCCCACCTGGTTAAATAAAGGTTAAATAAAATATAAAAAATAAATGCTCACTACGCGTGATGATGTTAAAAAGTCTAAAATTCTGAACGTTAAATATAAGGCTTAAAATGTCTTAAAAATGGGTCTTAAATTTTATTTAGTGAGATCTTAAAAATGGTTTTACCCTTGTTAATTTCCAGAAACGCTGGCCGCAGAAAGAGAAAATATCGAGTGATAGCCTACAAAGTGGAGCCATGAATATTGTCGATGTTAATTAGAAACAAATGTACATTTTGCTAAATTTAGTATAACTATATTACATTTATGAAACTTTAGATCAACAAAGTCACAAAGCCCTTCTCTGACTTCTAGTGTAGGCTTCTACTGTAATTATTTGCTCGGTTTTTAACAAAAAGGAAATGCTTAAATCGCTTAAAACAGACGCGATAGCTGATTCGAACGAGTGATATTGCGGATGTTCCATTGGAGCTGCCATCATTGTAATTGTCTGCTTCAACCAATGACAGTATAAAGCTATTGTCATCATATAAAGCCCGCCTCAATGGTTGTGATTGGTGCCTCGATTTGGAAAAATTGGAAATGGGCTTGAATGGGCTCTTGGCCAGACTGACTTGCAGAGCAAATCTAAATTTGCTGGAAGTCCGTCGGGGTTCTCCCAGGCTAATGTTATACACTGCTCAAGCAAATAAAGGAAACACTAACATAAAACATCCTAGATCTGAATGAATAAACTAATTGTATGAAATACCTTCGTCTTTACATAGTTGAATGTGCTGACAACGAAATCACACAAACATTATCATTGGAAATCAAATTTATCAACCCATGGAGGTCTGGATATGGAGTCACACTCAAAATCAAAGTGGAAAACCACACTACAGGCTGATCCAACTTTAATGTAATGTCCTTAAAACAAGTCAAAATGAGGCTCAGTAGTGTGTGTGGCCTCCACTTGCCTGTATGACCTCCCTACAACGCCTGGGCATGCTCCTGATGAGGTGGCAGATGGTCTCCTGAGGAATGTCCTCCCAGACCTGGACTAAATTATCTGCCAACTCCTGGACAGTCTGTGGTGCAACGTGGCGTGGGTGGATGGATTGAGACATGATGTCCCAGATGTGCTCAATCAGATTCAAGTCTGGGGAACAGGTGGGTCAGTCTATAGCATCAATGCCTTCCTCTTGCAGGAACTGCTGACACACTCCAGCCACATGAGGTCTAGCAATATTGTCTTGCATTAGGAGGAACCCAGGGCCAACCGCACCAGCATATGGTCACACAAGGGTCTGAGGATCTCATCTCTGTACCTAATGGCAGTCAGGCTACCTCTGGTGAGCACATGGAGGGCTGTGCGTCCCCCCAAAGAAATGCCACCCCACAGCATTACTGACCCACTGCCAAACCGGTCATGCTGGAGGGTGTTGCAGGCAGCAGAACGTTCTCCACGGCGTCTCCAGACTCTGTCACGTCTGTCACATGTGCTCAGGGTGAACTTGCTTTCATCTGTGAAGAGCACAGGGCGCCAGTGGATTGGCGAATTTGCCAATCTTTGTGTTCCCTGGCAAATGCCAAACATCCTGCACGGTGTTGGGCTGTAAGCACAACCCCATCTGTGGATGTCGGGCCCCATCTGTGGATGTCGGGACACAGCAAACCTTCTTGCCACAGCTTGCATTGATGTGCCATCCTGGATTAGCTGCACTACTTGAGCCAAATGTGTGGGTTGTAGACTCCGTCTCATGCTACCACTAGAGTGAAAGCACCGCCAGCATTCAAAAGTGACCAAAACATCAGCCAGGAAGCATAGGAACTGAGAAGTGGTCTATGGTCACCACCTGCAGAACCACTCCTTTATTGGGGGTGTCTTGCTAATTGCCTATAATTTCCACCTGTTGTCTGTTCCATTTGCACAATAGCATGTGAAATTGATTGTCAATCAGTGTTGCTTCCTGAGTGGCCAGTGGGATTTCACAGAAGTGTGATTGACTTGGAGTTATATTGTGTTGTTTAAGTATTCCCTTTATTTTTTTGAGCAGTGAATATTTTCAAAGCTACATGGAAACACTGCAGAGGGGCTGAAGAGCCTCGGGTTGCAGACCCCTGATCTACACGTACAGTATTATGTACATAAAATACTGTAATGTACAGTATAGTGTAAGCAGCATTATGGTGTAAACATTTTTAGAGCTTCTAAGGTGCAGGAAATAAAAAGTAGTTTATCAATTATGTAGCACCTGACCAGCAATTAAAACCATAGCATAAAAATAGCATTGACTTCAATAGAATGACAAATTGTATTGCAATATAACCAGTGTCCAAAATCAAGTGACATTGTGCCTATTTCTTAAAGGACTGGGCAAACTGTCAGAGAACAGACAGAAACCCATTATGAAATTCCCGCCAAAGCCGTCTGCTTTCTTCAGCTTCCACCTGCTGGAACGCCAACTCTTTCCTCCTCAGCGCTCTTTCCTCAGCATGGTGATCTATCATCAGCTGCACGTCCTGGTCTTGCTACTCATGTCCACGTTGCAGGATGGCCCTATTTTCATCATCCATGTTCCTCAGCGCCTCAAGGAAGTCTGAATCCCTATTCCTCTTTTCCCCTAAATCAAAATATAGACAACACAAAATGTTAATTTCAAGAATAGTTTTTTATTAAAGGTTGAAAATGAAATGAAAAGGAATGATGCATAGTTTTAACCCTCCCCGCCAAACATGTTCTCCCTCAACCCCTGTGAAAGATTTAGAGCACCAATAATACAGCCTATATTTGTCAGTTTTTAATTGTTGTGTAATTTTCAAGCATTTGGACAATAGAAATTGTCTTGGAATGTTTTTTTTAGGTTATTGGTTTTCTTATGTAAGCTAGTCTCCTGCGTGATTAGGTTATGTGGTGTATTCATAGTATTCATGAGACTCTGAAGGAGAAGGACGTGTCCTTGCTTGGCTCCGCTCTGCTTGCAATCTGTTCTATCTCTGCTTTTTCTTTAGTGTTCTTTTTCTTTCCTTTTCCCAAAACTATTCTTTAGACTTTTTCTCTGCTATTTTTTATACACCTTGTATAAAAAAGAGGCTGTTTATACATCTACCTGGAATACCTTCTGAAGCTATCTTGGAGAATTAGAGCAATCCAACATGGACTCCATCTGTACAGAATGTGCTGTTGCCTAACATTAAGAGTGGCTAAACTAGAAAGCAAGATTTCCACCCTTTACAAAATACAGGATGGTGAACAATATTTGGACTTGTTCCTGGTACCGTCGTCCCAGATGGCAGTTTCAGACACTACCATCCCATGGAATGGCCACAACACCTATGCTGAGGTGCTGACTAAGCGGGATCACAAAGGTGCCATCCCCAAGCGTGTGATGACTTCTACCCCAACGTACTCAGAGGCATGGACGACCATACAGAGGAATGTAAAGAAACACTGCTCGCCAACCACCAAAGAAAAAATTCAGCTTGGTAACAGATACCAGCCGCTCTCAGAACCATAGTCGCCCTGTTTGAAACCCCCAGCAAAATCCAAAACCATTGCCAGAAAGTAGTACTCACAGCCCACAAAGCTGCCTACACCTCCTAGGAACACCATTTCACAACCCTAAGTATGGTAAGAAACATCAACTCTCAAAAAATGACAGAGGGGCAGTTCCTCAAGCTCTCACACAGGCTACACAGCCGAAATACCCAAACACTATACTCGTTGGGGACTTGAAAATCAGCAAATTAAGGAGTAAGAGTATGATAACAAACTGTCTCCCATACACAATTGTCAGCGAGATAACTGAGAAACTATCAGAAATCCTCGAAAGCTACACTGCTGCCAAAATTGTTATAGATATAGGTTCAAATGACACCTTAAATCAGCAGTCTGAAATTTTAGAAAAAGGACTTCATTGCCCTCATTGACACACTTGAATCTCTACAAGAGTCTAAAAAAAGTGTATGTATCAGGCCCATTGCCAATAGTTAATAAAGGGATAGGTTGCTTTAGCAGACTGTTAGCACTACACAACTGGCTCGCCTCCGCATGTGCCTCCAGAGGTCTGAATTTCATCAGCAATTTCGACCTGTTCTGGGAGAGAAGAAATCTCTTTAAAAGGGACGGGATTCTTTTAAACAACTCTGGACTTCAAATGCTTGCAGATCATCTGGAATACAATATCCTCCATTCTTTAATAGTTTCACCAAAGAAGGAGAAAGAAAATACACAGCAATACTCCCCTACCAGGGTGATCTAAAAAAAACTGAGGAAAGTGGGTGAAATGGATGAACTAATTGCCATTGACACATCCCACAAGGACAATGATAGCACAACGCCGCCACAACCTTCAGTGCTCATGGACAAAATCTCAGCTGAGTCCTGTCCACAGAGCTCACCACAGCCAGACTGTGTCACATTAAAAGTGCTCCAAGATTCCAAGGACAACTTTGTGGAAAACAGTCAGGGAAGCGATTTTCTGGTGACACCAGAGAACCAGTCGCTCTTGACCTTCTCCGAAAAAATGGAGGATCTGGTTCATGCTGGAATCAAACTATCCCACTCTATTGCTGCGAGCCCCCAGATACCAACCAGAAAGCGCAGAGGCCCCCTAGCTCGCCCTATTCCACCTGTGAGAAAGCTTCGGCCCCTCCCACAGTGCAAACCAGAACCAAAAGCAACTGAAAACAGCTCTCAGTGATATGTGTCGGGTCCCCGCTATGATAACAGTATCAAATGTTTACAGAACAAGCGGGAACCCAGTGTGCCTGTATCTTTCTCTATTCCTGTTCTTTTACATAATAGAAAGTCTAGAGCTCTCTTAAGCCGGATAGCAAACCCATCTAATCTACTGCCTATTACATGTCAAACTAAAATTGCTGTGGGGGAAAGCAATAATACCACTGTTAAATTAGCACTTTAAAAACTTAAAAACTTTAAACTTTAAAACTTTAAACCACTTCTAGTCAATGACTTAATAACCACAAACAACCTAGATTTTATTCTTCTAAGTGAAACCTGGTTAGAACAGAGCTGCAGTGCAACAATCCTTAATGAAACAGCCCCTCCTAACTTTACTTTTATGAGTGTCTGCAGAACGGTTAGGAGAGGAGGAGGTGTAGCTGGCCTTTTTAAAGATGTCTATCAATGTAAGCAAGTGTCATTTGGAAATTACCTGTCTTTCGAATATCTGGGAATGTTGTTAAAAGGTGCTCCACGCATTCTACTTGTCATTATTTACAGGCCTCCAAAATACTCTCCAGCCTTTGTTGAGGAGTTTACAGTATTGCTATCAACAATTTCCTCAGAGTTTGACTGTCTTGCTATTGTTGGAGGTTTTAACATTCACATAGTGCAGAAAGCAATATGGCGAAAGGTATCATAGCTGTTTTAAATACATTTGATTTGACTCAACATGTAAATGAATCCACACACAACCATGGACACACACTATACTTACTTATCAGTAAGGTCCTAAACATTTCATTGATTATTGTTAAGGATGTAGCACTATCTGATCATTTCTGTATTTTATTTGATATATTGATCTCTCCTAAAATTTAAGCTAGATCTGTGTCTGTCAAAAAGAGATGCCTGAATGAAAACACTAGGGTGGTATTTATGAAGGCTTTATCTTTAACACCAAGCATATCTGCGGACTCTGTTGATTTTCTCCTTGATTCCTTTAACTCAAAAGTTAAGAGTGCAATTGATGATATTGCTCCTGTGAAAGTCAGGAAGAACAATGGCAGACAAAAAGCACCCTGGAGAAACTCAACTGCAGTTGAAGATATGAAGAGAAAATGCAGAAAATCTGAGTGCATGTGGCGGAAGTCAAAATTTGTAGTCCATTATGACATCTATAAAAACACCCTTCATGCCTTCAATGTAGAACTAGGCTAAGTTAGACAGACCTTTTTCTCAAATATTATAAACAGCAACTTTAACAACACACACACAATTTTTGCTACTGTAGAGAGACTAACAAACCCCCCAAGTCACATTCCCAGTGAAATGCTTTCAGACAGTAAATGCACTGAGTTTGCTTTTTTCTTCTCAGAGAAAATCAACAATATCAGAAAGGTGATCAGCAAATCTTTGAGTTGCACTGAGGTCAGACAGATCAGACCACAACCTCAGAAATTAGTCACTATGGGCCCTATTTTAACGATCTGAAACGCAAGTATTAAATGCGAAACGCAAGTTACATTGTGGGAGGTTCCCGGGCGCTGTTGCTATTTTACCGGCGGGATAAATGATTCTTGCGCCCGACGCATATCTAAAATGGGTAGGTCTAAAGTAGCTTCATTAGTCATAGGTGTGGTTTGGGTGTAACGTGCAATAAACCAATCAGATCGTCATCTCACATTCCCTTTAAGAGCAGGCGCGCTTGTTCCATGGCGGATTGCTATTATAACGGCAAATTTCTATTGATTTTTGTTTTTACAAAATGTAAATAAAGAAATGTCACAAGACATCGCCTACTTTCCGATGTTTTGGACTCACTCTCACTGAATCACGAGGTTATGAATGCATGGTAATATTTTTGCAATGTAGTCTAACATTAGACCGAGATTACTCTTCTGTCAAATAAGCTTTCCACTCACGTTCTGCATTTCTGGGCATTTAAGTGGCTGGCACGCATTTTTAGCCCTATCGTCTAACGACTACAGCCCCATTGACTCCCTCTTTCAACGCATTGATAAAATTAACAATTGGATGTGCCAAAACTTTCTTCAATTAAACAAAGAGAACTGAAGTCATTGCATTTGGAAACAAATACAAAGTTCTCAAGGTGAATGCATACCTTGATGCTAGGAGTCAAACAACTAAAGATCAAGTCCGGAATCTTGGTGTGATTCTGGAGTCAGACCTTTGCTTCAGTAGTCATGTTAAAGCAATAAGTAAATCAGCATATTATCATCTTAAAAATATCTCAAGAATTAGATACTTTGTTTCCAGATAAGACTTAGAGATACTTGTTCATGCTTTCATCACCAGCAGGATGAATTAGTGTAATGGCCTCTTCAATGGTCTTCCCAAAAAGACAATAAGACACCTACAGCTCATACAGAATGCTGCGGCCAGGATTCTTAGCAGAACCAGGAAATATGAGCATATCATGCCAGTCCTCAAGTCTCTACACTGGCTCCCAGTCACATTTAGGATAGACTTTAAAGTATTATTACTGGTATATAAATCACTCAATGGCCTAGGACCTCAATACATTGCAGATATGCTCATTGAATATAAACCCAACAGACCACTCAGATCATCAGGATTACATCAGCTCGAGATACCAAGGATTCACTCAAAATGCGGAGAATCTGCTTTTAGCTACTATGCCAGCCGCAGCTGGAACCAGCTCCCAGAGGAGATCAGATGTGCTCCAACAGTAGTCACCTATAAATCCAGACTCAAAACACATCTGTTTAGCTACGCATTTACTGAATGAACACTGTGCTAAGTCCGAACTGATTGCACTATATTTTATATGGTTCATTCAGTCTCTTTTATTTCTTAAACTGTACTATTATCTAATTGTTTTTCATTTTTATTTTAATTGCTTTAATTTTATCTTTAATCTGTTTAAAATGTGTATATTTTCCTGTTTATGTAAAGCACCTTGAATTGCCATTGTGTATGAAATGTGCTATATAAATAAACTTGCCTTGCCTTGGTGTGATTACATTTAAAACTATTGTTTAATCTAATTAATTTATTGATGTTGTTATGGTCATATATATGCTTTGCATTGAAGAAGGTGGATAGATTTTTGAGCAGTAGTTAAGAAGCTAGGTAACTTTGTGAGCTATAACAATGGGAATTAATTATTAGCAAATATTTTCTTTGCATATGACGAGGTAGGCTACATCATGTACAGTATCTGCATAGGGTTGTAGTTTCCTATAGTCACTAGAAACAATCAACAACATAAACAACACAGTAGAAACCCATTTTAGTAGCATAAACCCCTAAACCCACTAAGATTACGAATCATAATACAAGAACATTTTTCTTTTTAAACAGACATCATGGCTTTGTACCTTGGCTTCTATGCGTTTCGGAAGTAGACTTGGGACGAGAGCTACCGGTGCTTGCAGGAAACATGCTGACCTCCGTCGCCTGCAGCACACTGTGGGCAGCTGATACATCTGAAAAATACGATGAGAAAAGTAAATTTTAATAACTACAAAAAAGTTTAAGAGAATATTATTTTTGAAGTGATATTATTTACCTTCAACGAACTGGTCCTCGGATTACTGAATAGCTTCCAACAAAGCATTTTCCGAGTCTTTTGTTTGTGTTCTCCCAGAAAAAGGAAGGTCTGTGCCCCAATAACTGTTTGTGTGCCGGTCAGAACCATTAGTGTTGTTATGGTGCTTTATTTTTTGTAGTCCTGCTTTAATTTCTTTAGCTTCTCTCTGCACTGTTTTCCTGTGTGAACAATGCCCAGCTTGTACAACCAAGTTGATATCTTAAGATACACTATTTCATTACGGATCGTGGTTTCCAGCTCCCGCTATATATCATCCTCAGCATAAATGATCAGTAAAACCTGAACCTCGTCGTCGGTCCATCGGTCGTATTTTTTACATTCCCTTTTAATGATTTTGAATTCGCTAATAAAACTGTTACTTTTTACACAGTAGCAGAGTTTTAAAAATGGTGATTGCAATGAAAAATCCAGCGTGGATTCAACCAATCAAAACGCTACTTGCACCAACCAATCAGCATGTTCTGCGAAGTCCAACCTTCCAAAGTTAAGGAACTTAAAAGGAAAAGTACTACCCTCTAAGGAGGTACTTCTTATGCCTCATCTCCATTGCGAGGCCACCTAGGCTATACTAGGCGGTTCTAGGTAAGCTTCAAACCAGGCGTGGGGGTTGGTATATCTCCACTGCCTTCAGTGGAAAGTGGGCTCTGATGTCTTTCGCTGGAAAAACATTCCTATGACGATTTTTACGATTTAAGACGGCATCAGAAGATGACGTGCATCCAGAGCAACCTGTGACTGCTGACCACGAAGCACTGTAGTAAGCAATCACGTAGAGCCAGAAGGGTGCATTTACAAAATACAAGACGTAGTTGATTTCGAGTCGCGTACATTTTCTTTCTTTTGGTCTTTGTTTACTTTTTAAAATCTCGTGAAGTCCAGGCAAAAAGTATTAAGTAGGAATCACAGAGAAAGACTGATCCTGCAATGCCAGCTGCACAGGCAATGCATGCAAAGACATTCCGCTAATTATTACTTTCTGTTATAACTACCTAAACCATTTGTACTTTAAATATGGCGCCAGTTGAAAACACACACCAAAACACTAGTGTGACATCACGTCTACGTTTTCACCTAGACCAATCAGCAATATTGCCGAACTGGAACCAGGGATAACGGTGCTGACAGCACCCAACGGTGCTGCCGGCACGAGCTTCCAACGAGGCTGCCAGCCTGCAAAACAATTGCTAAAATTTTGAGTTCCAGAATTCAGAAGGGTAAAGGAGACACATCTGTAACCAGGCAGAACCGTGAATGTCACGGTTCTACATGGTAATGGACACAAGGCATTTCTGGGGTAAAAATCTACCCAGAACTTTATTTGGTTCCTGTGACCTTTGCGTGTTTCGACCAAAGTAACACCCCAAAGTCCCTAGTTCCTGGGAAAGGTTCCTGCGGTGGAAAAGGGCCAAATGTACCACACAGCTCAGCAGTGTGTAAGATGGTAGGGATATGCACAGAACAATGATAATTCGTTACATAGGAACTAACAAACTATCGGTTGTATGCTTTCACTGAAGACAGAAAGCACATCTGTAGTATCAATTTTCCTCTAGAAATTCAATTGTTATAAACTTTAGAGACAAAACTTTCTTTATATGCCAGTTTCTGCTGTCAAGGAAAATGTCAAGGAAGATGAATGACTGCCATGATTTTGGCTCGCTACGGGGCGTTCCTCCTGCCGTATTCTACAGTACACATGTGTTCTGTCCGGGGCATTCCTCCTGCCTAATTTAGCCTACTAGTTTGTAAATACCGGTACTGTGAGCCTCTGAGCTTTTTTATGTTGTTCAGTCTGCCCATCGCTAGCAATGGATTCACAGAAATAACAAAAAATGTGTCCATAGGTAAATTCTAGGCGATTTGTTTTATATCATCAGTGAGACATTTTTTCATATACGGTATGAAAACCGTTGTTGGAGTTTACATGTAAATGCAGCTCTATTCATAGCATTGCCAACGTGTTTTTTTGCTCCCCGAGAGCGCAATCACTACAATATTGTTGTAACACGTGAAACTGTCTGAAACTGCAGACCGTTGTGTAAACGAAATTGAAATATTGCCTCTCATTAATAATATGAACATTTCAAAAAGCCATTCTCACAATTAACAGACTGTGGTGAAATTCAACTAAAACTAAAACTGCAAGCAATTTTGACGGGGTCCAAGCCATCCATGGCAAGTCCCCCCTGGTGCAAGTCGCCCCGATGACCCGCGGAGCCCACAAAAGTAGATCCTATAATATGTGTAAGGCAAAATGGCTGTGACGCAAAAGCTGGAAAATATCATAACACCCAAGATACAGTCTTTAGTCATTTGTACGTGCTCTGATATTTCAAAGAAATTTTTAAATGTTGAAAGAAGTGCTTTGATAATGCACTTCTTTCAACATTTTGATAATGGTCGAAAATGTCAGAGATGAAAAATGTTGTCATTAGCATGAAAACATAGGGATTACTAACTAAGAAAGCAGATGATGAAATACCATCACATAGTACGTTGATCGATAAAGTGTAGTTTGGAAGACAGGTTTTCAGACAGCAGAGATAATCAGAGTGCCAGGCAAACATGGCTGAGTATTCATGTACCGCATTTAAATGAACCAATCTTTGGTTTAATTTGCCCTAATTGTACAGAGACAAGGATTACTTTAACATCGATCCGCAAAATGATGGGTCCTCTAGCAATTTATTGTAGTAATTTATGTATAAACCATTTTCATGCACCTGTGTACCTTGTCTCCAAACATCATGTTGATGGGAGATTTTAATATTCATTTTGACAATACCACCAACACTCAATATAATAACTTTAAATCAATTTGGGATAGTGCTGAATATGCGCAGTTTGTTAATTTTCCAACTTATAACAAGGGACACATCTTAGATCTTGTATGTTGTTCTGGTATCAAGCCTTTTAATTTTACTTCTATTGAATATTCCATCTCAGATCATAAGCCCATATTGTTTAATATTTCTCTTCCATTGGCAAAAGTTAAGCCTTAACGCTCTGTTTCATTTCGTAATATTAAGAATATTGATCTTGATGTTTTGGATGAAATTATTGATCGCTCCGTCAACAACTGCTGTTTTAATTCTCCTACATCTGACTTGGTGAATCTTTATAATAACAGATTTTTTCAAATACTTGACAATGTGGCTCCTCTGAGAACTCGAATTGTATCCTTTGTCAACTCTTCTCCTTGGTATACTCCTGAACAAAAGGCTTTAGGTCGTCGACTGGAGAGACTATGCAAACGAACTGGTCTTGAAGTACATAAACAGATGTATTCTGAGCATCTGGTTTTGTACAAGGCTGCACTAGACGGAGCAAAATCATCTTTTTATGCAAATATCATTACCAATGGACAAAGTAATACAAGGATAAAGTCCTATTCAGTACTATTAACAAATTGTTGAAACCTCACAATACTGTTGCATTTTCTCCATTAACAATGGCTTCCATCACACCAATTCTCAAAAAACCTGGTGCTGATCCTAATGATTTAAATAATTATAGACCCATTAATAATCTTCCTTTTATATCTAAAATACTTAAAAGAAAAGTAGCAACTCAACTTGAATCTCATCAACAAGATAATGACATTTATAAGCATTTTCAGTCGGGTTTTAGATCCAAGCATAGTACAGAAACAGCTCTTGTTTAAGTTACAAATGATCTTCTCTTGGCTGCTGATTCTGGTTTTCTGTCCATTCCTATTCTTTTAGATCAGTGGTCCACAAACCCTTCCATGGAGGGCCTAGTGTATGCAGGTTTTTACTTTTACCTTGTACAAGCCTGATGGAGTAGCTCACTAATTGGTTAGTATCTCCCCTCACATGGCAGTCTAGGTCCTATAATTGAAGGGAAAGACCAAAAACCAGCATACACTAGGCCCTCCATGGAAGGGTTTGAGGACCACTGTTTTAGATATTAGTGCTGCCTTTGATAATATTAGCCATTCAGTATTACTGGATCGTTTGGCCTACATTGGTGTAGCTAATAATGTGCTACTTTGGTTCTCATCCTATTTGTGTGACCGGAAACAGTTTGTACAAATTAAGACTACTCATTCAATGCCTGTGTCAGTCAATCACGGCGTTCCACAGGGGTCAGTGTTGGGTCCGCTTTTATTTATTACTTATATTTTACCCATTGGTTACATTTTTTGTTCCTATGGTAGTCATTTTCATTTTTATGCTGACAACACTCAAGTATATATATCCACAAGACCTAATGCATCTCATCCCCCTTCTAACCTTACTAAATGTTTACAGGATGTTAATATTTGGATGAATTATAATTTTTTTAAGTTAAATACTAGTAAAACTGAAGCCCTCTTTGTTTGGTCGAGGTCTGCCTATTCTAAAACTCAATCATTTAGATTGCTTATTGATAACTGTCCAGTCAAATTTGTCTCTCAGGTGAAAAGTCTTGGGGTTATATTTGATGGTTTGCTTTCTTTTAGCTCCCATATTAATAATATTTCACGTGCTGCATCTTTTCACTTACGTAATATTTCTAGACTTCGTCCTTCACTCTCTCAATATTGTACTGAAGTACTCATTAATGCTTTGGTTACATCTCAGATTGATTATTGCAGTTCCCTTTTATTCGGTATCCTTGAAAAACAACTTCATAGATTACAGTTAATCCAGAACTCAGCAGCCAGGATTGTTACTCACACACGTACGTCTGATCATATAACTCCAATTCTTCACCGATTGCACTGGCTTCCTGTTCGTTATCACATCCATTACAAAACATTACTCCTCACATATAAATCTCTTCATAATTTGGCACCACAATATCTTTCTGACCTTCTTCATTTCTATAGACCTTTACGCCCTTTGAGATCTTCTTCTGCAGACTTACTATCTGTTCAAATTTCAAGTTGGGTTCCTTTGGTGGTAGAGCTTTCAGTTGTGTGGCTCCTAAACTATGGAACGCTTTACCACTACACATTCACAAAATTGATTCAATTTCTCATTTTAAAATTCAGATAAAAACGTTTAGATTAGCTTTTAATTACATAATTGCCTGATGTGTAGATTGTGTTTTGTATATTTTTATTTATTGCATTGTTTTATACTGTATGGTGTCCTTGAGTGTCTTGAAAGCCGCCTATAAATAAAAGGTATTATTATTATTATTATTATTATAAAATCTGCCCGTCTTGTCTGTACACTGTGCCGTACACATTAAACAAAACAAAACAGAATCAAATAATGAGTTACCTGCATTTGTTCCAAAGGAAACAATTTCATATAACCTTTTTGCAACTTTTTTTCTGTAACTTCATCCAATATCCCTTCACTGATCAGATTAGGTCGCTACATTATGCTGCGACCAACAGTTCACGTAGCGCATCTGAATGAACTAATCCTGGGATTAGTTTGTCCTAATTGTACAGGGAAAGGGCTTAAAGTGAACATTGATCCGCAAAATAATGGGTTCTGTAGCAATTTACTGTAGTAATTTGTGTATATCTGCCCATTTTATAGGTACACTTTGCCTTACACATTAAACAAAACAAAACAGAACCAAATAATGAGTTACCTGCATTTGTTCCAAAGGAAACAATTTCATATAACCTTTTTGCAACTTTTTTTCTGTAACTTTGTCCCATTTCCCATTCACTGTCCGGGTCAGGTCACTAATTTAGGCTGCTACCGACAGTATACAATATAGATAGTGTTCTTGAAAATGTTTTGTAGTATAATTTTGTACTAGATTAGCAACAAACCAATTCTAACACTGCACACTCCAAACAGGAAATCCAGTTTGCCAGATACACAGGCACATGATCCAGCGTACTATAGTAACCCCAACGAGGGGCATTTTATCAGAATATAGCATTGATCATCTGCTTAAAAATATAGGAAATGTAGGTTAGGATAGAACACCACAATTAAATCTGCTAAATAAAAGTATATTAAATTAATTATGAATTTATCTTGTCTTTGTTTGAAACAAATTGTAGCCTATACAATTACATTACACATTTTCTATATGTTCTATGTCTGACACATTAAAGAAAAAAGAAACCTTTGGATAGTCATTATGGAAAGCGGAACCCAAAGCATAACGGTGGCGAGGCAAACGTCAGGAAATATTGAGGTGTGAGCTACAAGGTCTGTGGTACATCACCGTTGTAATAGTACCATTAACATTGATGGTTTAAAAGGGCCAAAACTGGTCTATGTTGACGACAGCGCCCCCTAAAGATAATTTTGGTACAGAGCCTCAGAGCAGCATGCCAAACAAGCACCAAAAGTTTCATGTTGACAGCATTTACTACAGAAAAGATATTGGAATCGCAATTATCCCAGTTACATGTTTGAGTTATTGGCCAAAACATATAAATGTTGATTAAAGCAACAACTAATGGTCAATCTTTGCCAAATTTGGTACAGAACATCGAAGTTGGACAATGAACAACAATCCCAAGTTTTTTGATGATAGCATTTAATTTGGTAGTGATATGCTAAAGTTCATATTTCGTAGCTAGCTACAAAAATGTGTTTGTTCATCAAGTGCGCATAGTTTAACATAGCAAAAATCTTTTAATAACTTTTGGTCAGATCCATCTGGAGATGCTAGGTACCACGTTTCATGTAGATCTGTCTAGGAAGAGTTCAAAAAAAGTTGGTTTGCGCATTGTGTGATTTTGTGAAAAATCTTGTAATCAGAAATGTCTTATATCATCAGATTCAGATCAGTTCAAGGAACATGTGGATATAAGGGTCTATGGTGCAATATATAGTGTGAGAGTTACAGGCAAAAGCACGTTTGACATCATTATAGTGGTCCACATGTGTAATTTTTGGTATGTGGGGTCCAGTAGCCATTGCACCTCTACACTGTAAATTTAAATTTGCTCACATTAGTACAAGGGGTAGATCCAAAACTGGGTCCCATAGAACATGCCCCCTTTGACGAATAAGTACCCCACTGTAGAGGTGGCCTCAAGAGTCACCCTAGATGGTAGCCTTAAATTTTGGCTGACAGGTCAGGGATATATTAGCCGGGTTATGCCAGACGTGTTAGTAAAAGGCAAACAAAAAAGCACAATTTGCAGCTATGTCGGGTTTCCCAAACGTAATCGGTGCTAATGGCTGCACTCATGTTGCCAAAAGGGCACCGAAATAGGCCACCAATGTCCAAATCATTTGTTATACAGCTTGCCCTAATGTAGCCAATTTTCCCCTACCCGTGGCAGACACACTTTCGCGATGAAGCGGTAGACGCTTTTTGGCATCGACTTTGATATCTGACCACTTTTTTATTTCAGCCACAGTCTGACTTTCTGAGGCTGCGGCATTCACAGTGTCTGCAAACTTTTGCCACTCCAACACCTTTTTGGCATTAGTAATAGCCACACTGTGCCCTTCAAATAACATTTTCCTCCTCTTTTCCATCTCCCCAACAATATTTTCTACCTCACATTGAGTGAAATTGCTTTTTTGTTTTCTTCTGGGTTTGTCATGATTTCGCAATATATTAATTTGGGGGCGTTTCACAGACTATTTATGGCCAACTATGGGCGTGACATGTAGCCGCAAAAGCTATGCCACGTATTAGAGTTGGTTGTGATTTATAAACTGAAAACAGCGTGGACATACGTGGACATGGTTTTATTAATCAAAATATTTCTTTGTATACACACGTCCTATGTTTCGTCTGTACACCACTTCTGATGCAAATCCACTGCAAAGTTTTATAAATGAGGTCCCTGGTCCACAGTCAGCACAGAAATTTGAACTGCAAACGTAATGAATGATCATTGTTCTGTGCATATCCCTACCATCTTACACACTGCTGAGCTGTGAGGTACATTGATTCTTCACAAATATAGATGATTATTCACAAAAGTGACAAGATGAGAAAGCGGCAGAGACAAATAGCATTGTGACGTATACACAGGAATCCCCGGGAATGCCTGAAGAACAAGTCGCTTACCTGACATATATTGTTGCCTCCCATTGCCTATAGCATCCACTGATGTTTATTTTTCAGGACAAGAGATGTACTGTAGTTCACAAAGCAATCTCTCTTACTATTAGTCATGAGGAAAAGTTCTGGTGACATTTTTAACCTATTTCTTGATATTTTAAAAATATATAAGATATTCTTTCCCTACACAAAAGCAACACCTAAAATTCACGATAGTTATCAAATTCGATCTGGTCACAATTCCTGTTGTAAATTCATTACAATAAGTAATAGGCTAGATGTACTGTACTCATTTATGAGTGCATTTTCACAGTAGTTTATGAGTGGAGTAATGAACAGTATATTATTCATAGATGTACCCATTGCTACTTTTAGATGAACAAAATGAACAACAGTGATCTCTAATAGTTATAAAAGCAGTAACGAACTGTGTATGATTAATATACTGTAACACCATAAATTTACATTGGCCGCGTGCTGGACTAGAACCCGCCCGGCTAACAGACTTTAGTCGTTTCCACTACACCATCAAGACCGTATGAACTCAACATGTTTTTGATGGAGTTGAGTTTAACTGTTTAGACTGTGTATGATTTCGTAAATGAAAAAGTATTTTAAATATACAGTAGGCAGTTTACATGAGACAATTATATTGTAGGACAATCGTTTAATGACTAAAGCACTACAAATAATAGATTTAACTTCAGAACGTAGTTCTTTTAATGACAAACATGTTGTATATTAGAAATTAAGGGAAATTATTTGGATGAATGTACAACCTGGAGCCACCTGGTGGCCATGTTTTGTATTGTTTTCTTTCAAAAACTGCCACAAAAATTTTATTAAATCCACTGAGGTACACCTCGGTACAACTCGGTACAGCCCCGTCCCTTTTCCTTTATCTACATCTGTACCACAGACCTTGTAGCTCACACCTCGATATTTCCTGATGCCTCCCCACAGTTATGCTGTGTGTTCCGCTTTCCATGAAGACTATCCAAAAGTTGGAGCATTTTTAATGTGTCATACATTATAGAACATATAGATAATGTGTATTATAATTGTAAAGGCAATCATTTAATTCAAACAAAGAAAAGGAAAATTAATAATAAAAATAATATGCTTTTATTTAGCAGATTTAATTGTGGTGTTCTATCCTATCCAATATTTCCTATATTTCTAAGCAGATAATCTATGCTGTATTCTGATAAAATGCCCCTCGTTGGGGTTACTGCAGCATGCTGGATCATGCGCGTGTGTATCTGTCAAACTTTATTTCCTGTTTGGAGTGTGCGTGTTAGAATTGGATTGTTGCTAATCTAGTACAAAATTACTACAAACTTTTGTAATTTTCAGTTACTACAAAACAATATCAACAGTTTCATGAACAACTATCTATAATGTATACTGTCGGCCGCAGCCTAAAGTAGCAACCTAACCTCAGTGGTGGTAAGTAGTGAAGTAGAAATACTTCATTACTTTACTTAAGTATTTTTTTCGGGGATTTGTACTTTACTTGAGTATGTTTTATTTGGATCTACTTTCACTCTTACTCCACTACAATTTTAAAGACAAAGTTTACTTTTTACTCCCATACATTTTCCCCAAGCCCGCTCCAAGTATTTATTACACTGGCTTTCCAAACCAATGAAGATCTTAAAAAA
>JACXGM010009223.1:0-27871 GCA_016801145.1 Umbra pygmaea
TCAACTGCATTCAACTGCACATTCAACTGCACTTTTCTATCTTTCTCCCTTACCTGACCCATTGTGTTATTCTTGTGTATTTGTATTCATGTGTAACTCTGTCTGTACTTGCACCTTTGCTTTATCTTGGCCAGGTCGCCGTTTTAAATGAGAATTTGTTCTCAACATGCCCACCTGGTTAAATAAAGGTTAAATAAAATAAATAAAATCTTTCTGTTTCAAATAAAACGTTTATTAGCAAAATGTATTTAAGCTCTTAGTGATCATTTTTTATACAATGCATTTAAAAAGTAATTGTCACAAATTATTACTTGCAATCTGAGACTACATAGAGTGCAGACAGGAGCGCAGTATTGTAAGGTAGATGATTTTACAGTAATATGCAACAACTTTAATCACAACATGTTAATCTTTCAAATGAGCTAACCATATCAATTAATGTAGCTTCATTGACAAAAAATCATTGTGGTCCATTGCTTGTGTTTAAAGAAGTCAGTTCTGGTTTTACTTCAGCTGAGCTCTGGAATTGTGCTTAAAGAACTGACACACATGAAACTGTTTCCATTTTTGTCACTTCCCTGTTTTCCATTGAATCCTGCAGAGACTTGACCAGCTGCAGCAGAAGTAGCCCATCATGGACACAGAAGGTCCCCTTCAAGACGCCAACCACCTGCTTCATAATATAGATACACCTAGAGTATTCTTGGTTGTATGAGTGTTGCATGTGTTGGAGTCACACACTGTTTAGCTATTTGACATGTATAGTGTAAACCAGTGGTTAACAAACCTCTTCTCAAGTACCCCCAGCCAGTCCATGTATTTAAACAACCCCTGAAGATAGCAAACTTGATTCAACTTGTCTACTAATCAAAAACTCCTTGAGTAGTAGATCAAGTGCATTGGTTCTGGGCTACAGTTAAACTGTGCCCGGTCTGGTGGTACTTGAGGAGAGGTTTGGGAACCACTGGGGAAAACCATTTTATATCGACCTATATCTAAATATGTAAAAACATATGAATATATACTAACCGATTTGAATCTTAACACTGGCTTTGATTCTAGATTTTTCCATTCCCCCTGGGAGATTGCATCCTGCCGCAGGTGAACGTAGGGGTTAGCAGATCAATCAGGGCCAAGTTGTCATAGGATCTGAAACAAATGTGTAAAACAAAATCCTCTGTACAGTTTAATCATTTGGCGCAGCGATACTCATTCCATGTTCCTGTAGATTTTCGTTGCAAATCAAAATTAGCACAGGTGATGCTAATCATTACTAGGATTAAATGCCAATTCAAGTTAGTCGCAACTAGTGTTGGATGGAAAACTTACAGAATTGCGGCTCAGAGTGACTTAGTGAATACAGGGGCATCCCCCTGGAGCAACTTAGGGTAAACTGCCTTGTTCAAGAAGACGATTAAATTTGACATTTAGGAATTGAGCCGGCAACTTGTGGTTTAATTATATTGATAACATGATTTATGACAATCTTCATCTTGGTTCAGTTTTGCAGTATATTCTAGGAATTAAACCTTTTGAAATGTGGAGAGGTCAACCAAATCATGTCTGAGATGTTGGTACAATGACGATACATGATTAGATTATTACACTCCAACCTTTTTTCAGGTATTTGATGCCACAAATTGGATTACAAGCAAATAAATATTTAACTGTGGTAAATTCATTCTGAATAAGTTTGTCCAGTTAGAAATCTTATCAAATTTATTTTATAAAGCATTTTTTACAACAGCAGTCATCACAAATTGCTGTGACAGATACCCAGCCTATAACCCCCAAGAGCAAGCAACAACAAGTGATGCACAGTGGCTAAGAAAACCTCCCTAGTAGGTGGGGCCTAGAAAGAAACCAGGCCAGACTCAAGGGGGTGGCTAGTTCTCTTCTGGCTGTACCGGGTGGGGGATCTTAAGGTACACAGTTTTAAGGTCACATTGTTTATCAGTGTTTGAGTAGTGTCAATAAAAGGAGGTAGAATTGAAATTGCACAAAAAACATTTGTATTTGAAGGAAGCAAACAGTTTTCGTTTTGCTAAATAAATAAATGTACACCAAAGAGCTATATTAATGTTAGCTGGCTTGGTAATATTATTAGCTAACCTATGTCATCCTAGACACTGGAGCTAACGTCTAGTCAGGCACTTGTCTCAGGGCGGCAGTGGCTCAGTGGTTCAAGAAGGTTGTCTGGCAACCGGAAGGTTGGTGGTTCGATCCCCGGGTCCTCCTGACCAAGTGTCGAGGTGTCCATGAGCAAGACACCTAACCCCAGTTGTTCCCGACGATCTGGCTGGCGCATTGCATGGCTGACACTGCTGTCGGTGTATGAATGTGTAAATGAATGGGTGAGTGTGAGGCAATGTAAAGTGCTTTGGTGGCCATTGTTGGTCAGAAAAATGCGCTATATAAATGCAGTCCATTTACCATTTGAGTAAACGTTAATAGGTTCTATGGACAGTTAAGACGTGTTAAACAAAAATATTAAATCAGGCCATATTGTCTCTGACATATCAGGTAAGTTACATGAACAATTCAGTGTAAATTTATATGTGTAGTAGTTTAGTGTGGTGAAAACTATTACAGTGATTGCCATGTAATTTTCACCATCTACTGGACTGATAAATGCATGGTTAATAAGGCTACTTGTCGACACAGCTAGCTAGCCACTATGAACACCAAACTATATTCCCTATCAACATTACTGTACATGCAGTTACATGTGTCTATGCATATGGTAAATGCACTAACTAGCTACAGTAAACTAAGAATTATAAACAATTAGATGACCCAAGTTTGCAACGGTAGCTATGCTTTGTAGGTATGACAAATAACATATTAGACTTACTGTTTGGGTAGAGAATGAGTCCCACTTTGAGTTTTCCTTTCCAAATGGCCTCATTGAAGCTATGAAGTTCTTCTGTTGGCGTATTTCATATTATTGGCATATTTTCAAGCTACAACACCATTTTGGCATAATATCGTGAACGCAGTTAAATAGCCTCGGTAGGTAAAGATGTGATTTTCTACGAGCTACTACGTTTGAACCTAAATATTCACGTTCAATGACGTTCTACTGTGTTGACCAATGGGGAAGCCGACAGGAATGGGGTCAAGAGTTCATCGAAGAAAAAAACCTTTTTACTTGCAAGCAAATATTTTGTACTTCCAAGCAAAATTTTTACACAATATGAGCAAACTTTTTTTTTAAATTATATAATATTTGATTAAAACATGTGTTTTGCTTTTGAAAAACATAATTTTGTTTGCAAAGCAAAACGTTTTGATTGCAATAAAGACACAAATGTAGCTCCATATAAGACAGGATAGGGAAAAAAACACTGGTGATCACATTTGTTTGTGTTTACTTTTTAAACTTCTCAAGCAATCCAGGCAAAAAGTAATAAGTAGGATTCGCAGACAAAGACTAATCCTGCAATGCCAGCTACACAGGCAATGCTTGCAAAGAGGTTCTGCAATCGTTCTCCGACAGTCGACAATCAGGAGGCATAGACAGAAACGTTTGCAAGAGGTATGTTTGTTTAGCCATTTTTTATGTGCTAAATTCAAATGCGGAAGTAGATAGTGAGTGTAATCATCCCGTGCATGATCTGACTAAAGGCAGGAGAGTGGTGAGAAAAGAATCGGCCAGCTCAGTGACATGTGGTTGGATGAAACACGTTAGTGCCCCTCTTCATACCACAACTGTCCATGGAGATGTGTAGTTGCTGACAGGCATGCAGGTTCAGTGGGAATTGGGAGGGGAAAAATAAATAAAAAAGACAGTTAAGTGCCTTGCTCATGGACACAACAACATGTTTTCACATTGGCATTTCTGGGAATCGCCTATTCTATTATTTGAAAGGTTTTGTTCTATAACTGTAAATCACATTGCTTTAATCTCATATTTTTATACTGTTCTTTGCATTTCATTAGTCATTTGATTTTGAAATTATGGCAATTTGTCATATTATCAAGCTGTGGTAGATGTATGTAACCTCATATAAAAGGTAATATGTTTGTTTGACATTCAGTGTGATTAAATAGAGAATTGTACATTTTCCACATTGGAAAACAACAGAAAACAACTTGTAATACAGTAGTGACATAATTTTATTGAACATATTAGTTGAGAATTATCCCTTGTATAATAAAGTAGTAAGTTGGAGACTTTTCCCCCATCAGAATATGGATTGCATAACCAGAATAAAACAATTGCAATACTAATATATTACTGAGCGTAACTGAGAAACAACATGCAATATCCACAATCATCTGTGTGGTAAGCTTACGGGTCTTGGGGAGCGTGGCACACATAGAAAATAAAAAGTAGTTATTCTCTCAGTGGGCTATCATTTTATGTTGCTAATGTGTTACTACCCCACTGTTCACATAAAGTGGCAATTTAGGAAATGGTTCATATGTTTTATTTTTATGATGAACACATTCATGTGAAAGGCTTCATTTGCATCACAATTCTTTTATATTCAATTTTTCTCCACGCTTCTGAGATAAGAAAACTAATCTCAAACTCAATCTGCTTTTCATGAGAAACACAGAGATATACAGGTGCAACTTTGAATAAAATATGTTCCTTTACAGCAATGATATGCACTTATAGGAGCTTTTTTAGTTTTTCAAAAGAACTGTACAGAACAGGAAGTGTCCTGCTGTAAGGTTTTATATTTAATTTGCATGTGCCTTTAAAATGAAATGTGGCATTACCAGTTACACTCATGGCTGTGTTTGTTAGGATCAGAGACATGGGTTGTATTCAAACCATTCCCATGCTGCAGATCATCATCACTAAAATGTATTACAACAGTATAAAACTTGAAACCTAGGGTTTTTAGGTCTCATCGGACTTGCAAATAACTTACATTAGTCTAGGTTGAACTCTGTTGCATAATTCTTTCTGGAAGTGATGAAAACCCACATTTTGAGACTTTAGTCACCTACATTCAAAATTACTGTTGTTGTGGAAAACACCATGGTATGAGATAACATCAAACACCTAAAAATGTAACCTAAAAATTGTGATTCTATACCTGTGATTATTTTTAAGGCTGCCTTTTTTACACCTGGCCGGGGGACTACGGATGAAAATTAGCAATCTTTAGCTAACTTGGGTACATTTACATGTTTTAATGTTGATTAATGTACACTGTCCCCTTTCAAATAGAATAAAGACTAAAGACTAACCTGCAGGAAAGCTGTTGGGAAAGAAAATAGTGAGGTGAGGTTTTGGTTCACCTCTGCAACTCAAGGAATTAACAGCCATACTAACTATATTAAAGAACTATGGTAAATGATCATTAAACTTTGTATGTTGTTTAAAGAACAATTTAATTAAAATTAGAATTGTTACAATAACGAAAATAACACTAGTTAACACTGGGCAATGTGCTATTTTCTACAGTATGGCATGAACCTTACACTCATTCAAATTCCAATGGCAGTGTTCCCCAAACTTGGACCTGGGGCCTCCCAGGGGCACATATTTTACTTTAGCACCAAGCAGTTAAAAAAAATCCTGCAAGTTTTCACTATTAAAATCAGTTGTGTAGAATAAGGATGTACACCCTCTGGATGTACCCAGGGCAAATTTAGGGAATTTTACATTTATGGCTATATTCTTTTGTTCACATCTCTGCCGTGATTCCAGAAAAAAATACCTATAGAATAATTGTTTAGTTGTCACACTTTTGCATCTTGATTATTTGATAATTATATGTACACTAATCAGTTTGTTGATCATCAGATGATCACTTCCAAATTGAGTTGTAAAGTTATATTAATAGTTTCAGTGGCAACATCTGACATTCCTCACCTGAAAGCTCTGCCTTAATTTAATTCATGCCATGAACTTCTTTGCCCTTGGGAGTAAGAAGCTGAAAAATAGCAGCAAAGCACCTTTTTTTTTCTCTCAAAGAGTAATCACATACAGTACAAGGTTTAGAGGACAAATTCCAGGAAAAGCATTAGCAATTAAAAGACTATGGTATGTAATTGTAGGCAATGTGTGTGATTAAGCAAAGAGGTTCAATAAATTACATTAACATACTTTTAAAATCACAGAGGAGATTCTGCAACGACCCTAAAAGAGGCAGAAGATAGAATGCACATCGATTTCACATCCCCAATGGATATTTATTTGGTGGCTGCTGAGGAATAAGGACCAGTGCAGAGCTCAATGTCTCCTCACCACATTACAAATTAAAGCTAAGAGGAAGGAAATGAGCAAACTGTTAATGAATATATTTTAGTGGATTAACATTATTGTTTTTAGTATCATAACATTAATGCATGTTGAATCAGTTAGATACATTTCACACTGGCTGCAGTCTATAACTGTATATATCTTTAAAGACTTATATTTCTGTGTGAAAATGTTAAATAAACACTAAGATGGTGAATGTTTTAAGTGCCCTTTGTGTGTAACACCAGTTCTAAAAATGGCTAACAGTTCTGCATAATGAGCTGGGAGATGGAGCTTTTGGCTCTGATCGCAATACAAACATTTGTTATTTTTAGACCACACCCTGGGAAATCCCTTCCTGAGTCTCAAAGCTGTACAGACTGGCTTTAAGAACCATCTTTTTCAGATTACTTAACCTAACCTCATTTCCAGACACTTCCATCCAATTCAAAGAGGGTCTGATGGACTGTTGTTTTAAACATGGCCTCTGGCTTTGGCCCGAAGTCGGCAGTGCCAATCAATTGGTAAACTTGAACTTTCAATCTCCCACTTCAGCTTCTCATGTACTGTATTTCCTGTGCGTCACTGTTGGATATAGACACACTGCAGTGACATACCTTGCTTTATTTAAATTTGATCCTCCCCATTTCCTCCCCTCCCAATTCCCACTAACCCTGCCTTATCGGCAGCTCCGCAACTCCTTGGACAGATCTGTGGGACGGCGAAGGGCACACACTTTAGTCCTGTACACGATGATTACGTTCACCAACTACACTTCCATGATTGAATTTACAGGCCCCCAATCTGGACACAGCGAGTCACTGGAGAGCAATATGGCAAGGTATATAAATCGGCCTAACTTTTCCAAATCCTGGGCAGCGCTATGTATATGCTGTGTGCACAATAGAGCCCGGGGACGAGGTCAGACATACCTTTCCTTTTAAAGACAACATGTTTTAATATTTATTTTTGTATTGTACTGCATATGTATAGTATCTTTTTAAAATTTATTTCCTCCCCTGCCAATTTCCAATCATTCTGCCTTCAACTCCAATCAACTCCATGGACAGATCTATGGGTTGGCGAGGGGCGCGCGCATGGTTCATCCAAGCACATGTCACACAGCCACTGATTCTTTCACCCACTGTTCACCCAACATGGAAGCCTTTAGTCGGATCATGCACAGGATGATTACGTTCACCAACTATTGTTCCGCAATTTAGTTTACAGGTGCCCAATCTATACACAAGGAGTCACTAGAGAGCAACGTGGCAGGAAAGCTAATCAGACTTATCTAACCCAAATCCCAGGCAGTGCTATTCAATTTTATGCTGCCTCATGCAGGAGGCCCGGGAAAATTCAGAGAACACATAGTCAGGCTCGAACCACTGACTATCATGATGTACTGTAAACTGTCCAGCAATGCAGCAACACCCCACTATGCCATGCAAACCGCCGATATGCACGTTTTGTATACAGCTTTGGAATAAATTCACTTCACAATTTTCTTAAATCAACCTCATAGAAAACCTCTGGAGTTTGATCAAGGTAAAGATGGATGGTCACAAGACAACAAACAAAGCCAAGCTGCTTGCATTTTTGCACCAGTAGTGGTATAAATTCACCCAACATCAATGTGAAAGACTGGTGGATAGCATGACACGGTCTATAGATGCCAATTATTATTCATAATCAATTATATTTCCACCAAATATTGATTTCTAAACTCTTCCTAAGTTAACATATTAGTATTGTGTTGTTTAAAAATGAATATTAACTTATTTTCTTTGCATTATTTGAGGTCAGACATCACTGAATCTTTTTTGTTATTTTGAGCAGTTGTCACTTTTCTACAAAGAAATGCTCTGAATTAAAATATTTGTATTTGGAATGTTGTCAGTAGAAACAAAATTGTTCATTTTACCCAGAGACATACTTATCAAACTTATCAATAGAAAACCAGAGACACTGATGAGTTTGCAGTGGTCTCTTAATTAATCAAGAGCTGAATACATAGTGAATGTCCGTAGCTCGTTCCTAATTAACAGTCCTTGGGTCCGTTTGGGGAACAACACAGGAGTATGGAATGTAGGGATCACACCAGCATTACGCATATTAGAAGCTTGGCATTTGTACATCTCAGGAACTTAGGGGAAATGTACACTCATAGAATATAAAAACTGATACGTTGTATTTTCCTCCATCCACCTCCATCCGTCCCATCCATTCCATCCAAATACAATGAGACACACACCCAGGAAACAGCAGAGATTACATAGAGGCTTTGATTAGTACATGGTGAACCGGTGAACAGATAATGAAATGGTAGGCTACAGGTGTGTGTGTGTGTGTGTGAAATGAGCTAATTAGCCAGTCCAAAAGAAAATATGAATGAATTGTCCAGGGGATGTTGCCAAGGTCCCTGACCTGCATGTAATTGTTTTTTATAAAATGTGTATGCTGTATTAATTTAAAGTGCCAATATGTAATATATTTACTGTATAAAATAAAATACTTAAAAATAAGTTGAAAGACAATCTTTTCTGACAACAATGCTAAAGCCAGTATTTTGTCCAGTATTTTTGTTCCATCCTGGGACGGAATTAATTTTTCTGTTTTGTCCTGTGTGTTGTTGTCAACAGCACATTTTTACAGCTCGACCGGGTTGCCAGACATACCTGTAGAAATGCAAACCCTGTGCACTACAGCCATGGAAGCAGCAAAAAACAAACAAGATCACCAGAGATAGATTCTACCCAACCTAAAAAACCTTGGCATGTTTCTAAATGGTTGCATGACCAGAGACGTAGCGTCCTATACCTGGCAACCCATGTTAGTTTCAAGTCTGGTGAAGAGGGGGCAGAAGGAGACAACTGTCCAGTATTTTGAATTTGGAATGCAGTGGCCATTTTAAATGCTGGCTGTCAGTATTATATATTGGCCCTTTATTTAATATATTAATTATTATTTTGCTAATGTCAACATGCTCAGAAGACCACAACAACATAAAGTATTTGTTCGATTTCTGTCATTAAATAAACACATGCAGTACGTTATTAGGATAACTTAATATTGATGATTTAAACAACATCAAAAACACAGTATGGGGCTTATTAGTTAAAAAAGAATTGTTAAACGTGAATACTTGAAAACTACTACAGATAATTGAAACATATGTTACATTCACTTTCTCTGTGGTATCAAGCTTGGCTCCACCTGCTCCATCCTACTTCCCTCATCTTCCTGTCGATATTCTACTACTTAATCAATCCAGGTGTGCCATTTTAATGAGCCATTAATTTAGCAAAAGCGTGAATCACTTCCATACGAACTGCAGAGAAAGTCTGCACTAATTGATAGGACAGGCCACAGGGGTCCACCTCATACTGATTTTGAAGGGCGATTAAGGAAAGTTGTCTTCAAGTCAAGGCTCTCTTTTTGGTGTTCTGGACAGATCCCTGAGCTCCTTGATGTCAAGTACGGGAAGTGTGTGTGCTGCATTCCTGTGTGTCCCTGTATGTTTCTGTGTGCCTGTTGTAGGGAGAGGAATACCTGGCAGAGCCTGAAACACAGCTGCTGGCTTTAATCGACTTTTCGGATGGGGAAAGCTTTTCCCGTATGCGGACAACACACCTCCAAATCCACTCAGAACCTTGCTGGCAGAGTTAGGAAGCCCCATCTCCATGGTCAGATGGCACCTTTCAACCTTGTCTGCTGTGGGGCTGGCTCTGAGAAGGGGCTTAGTTTCTGGGGGAAGGGGGCTGGCAGCGCCAGCGAGGCAGTCTTTTTACGGTGGAAGACCCTAATTGGACGCGGCATTTCCACACCCCACAGAACTGGCGGCTGTCCACACCATTCCCCTGAGCTGGCTTACAGGAGTGCTCCACTCATATGCAAATTACACTACAGTCTGGAGACACCAACCAAAGTCTTGCTTTTGCTGCTCGAAGATTTCTAAAACTTCAGTATAGCCGAATCTTGTCAAACGCAACTTTTCTTTTGCTCTTGGCCAGCTTAACAATCTGTAAAACCTCATTTGCAATATGGCAATGAGAGGCCTGGTGAAGTTAAATAAATAATACTCCAGTGATATTAAGAGATGGGGCTTGGTTTAATGCTTAAAGATGTTTTTCTTGTGTCCTGAGAGACATTATGCAAAAGTTCCTACTCACTGTGGGGGGGGGGGGTACGCATTGCGCAGTGGGCTATGTCGCTGCATTCCAAGACAGTCTATGTCACGATGGTCATGGGTTCAAGGCTGACCATGGGTTCTCTGACTTTCCCCGGGGCTCCTGCATGAGGCATCTTAAAATTGGCATGGTGCTGCCCAGGATTTGGGTTAGATAAATCAGAGTATCTATCCTACCACTTTGCTCTCCAGCGACACCTTGTGTTCAGATCGGGCATCTGTAAATGAAATTGCAAAACTATAGTTGGTGAACGTCATCATCCAATGCATGACCTGACTAAATGCTTCAGTTTTGGGTGAACAGTGCAAATATCATGTGGTTGGACATGCGGTTGGATGAACCATGCGCGCGCCCCTCGTCATTCCCCAGATATGTCCAAGGAGTATAGGCAGGATTAGAGAGGGAATTGGGAAGGGAGGAAAGTCTGAAAATTATTCATGTAGTTTTTAATGAAACATATATATATATATATATGTGTATGTATGTGTATAGATATATATATCAGCCGAGGTCGGTAGATCTTAATTGGGGAGGACGGGCTCGTATTACGCTTGGGACAGGAGTGAATGGAAGGGTGCGCAACACACAGAACCCTGTGTGCAAAACTAAAAAAACAATGGGTTTTGTGCGTTGCGCACCATTCCATTCACTCCGGTCCAGAGTGTAATACGAGCCCGTCCTCCCCAATTAAGATTCACCGACCGCGTGTATATATATATACACACACAGTATATATTGACCAGACATAACAACAGAAGTGTCTCTAAATTAACATGACTGTGTGGAGTTTCAACTTAGTGTAGGAAGGAATTATTACATTCCCATTCCTTTTTTTACCTTTTAAACTGTGAAGATGAGTAGATGAGGATCTGAGGGTTTGAAGATATTTCAGGAAGAGAGGGAACATAGACAGGATATGTTTAGCAGTGTGGAACAGCGAGTTTCTGTGAAACAGAGGAGTGCCGCATCGTTTGAGTGGCCAGTCTTGAAGCCTGACTGGTTAGGGTCGGGAAGATCGTCCAGAGATAGATGACAAAAATGCTGGTAAGAGACAGCATGCTGAAGTGTTATGGAAAGAAAAGACAAAGTATACCAGTTTGTAGTTTTTTACATCCATGTGTTCGTTTTTTGAGTAGCGGAGCGACAGAATTGGTCTGGACACAAAGGAGGCGGGTGGGCAGAATGTCGGATAGCCAGGCATCACTATTTGAAAAAGGTGAACCTTAGTGTCTGGGACCAGTCAATAAGCTAAATGAATAAGGTACAAAGGTGGTTAATATAGGATATATATACGCAGGGAAAAGAGGATGGCAAGGAGTTGCTTTCATTTAGAGGCAGCTTTAAATTTGGAAATATAGTGGCTTTTGCAGTGGTTAGAGAGGAAGAGATGGTAGCGAGGAGAAAGAAAATGATGGTGGTCCAGAACTTCCATTTTCCTTCATTTTGGCTCAGTAGCATACTGCTCTGTTCTTATAGTGAGTCATGCAGCCTAGGAGCAGGTGGGGATGATACATACAAGCTCTAGCACACACTGTTGCCACCATCAACTCTCACAAATCTGTAGAGAGCTGTTGGGATGACACATAGACTAAGATAAAATGAAATATGTTGACAATTTAAAATTGAGGCCTCTTGTTTTGCAAGCCACTTTGATTACAAACCCAATGTATTTGTGAAGTATATATGCACAAATTGTAATAATTCTTACACTACTACAGGTGACATATTACAAATAATTGCCAACAATGTTAGGCTTTCCACCACATTCTGGTAGCTTTGAGTGTGCCACTGCCTGAAAAGTGTCAGGGAATGTGAGTAAATTGGACAAATTGGCCAACATTTTCCAGGAATGGAGAGGCAATATCAGTCCCATCACACTCTAGCGACTCCCTCAGGTGGCTTTGGCTAACTGAGTTTGTCAGTTTAGTGTGTCCTTACAAATGTTTACCTTGCAGAGGCCCAGAAGGCAGGCTCTCTTGGATTTGCTCTCATTCAAGAATAGAAAAATGGGTCATAGAATTACCTTTTTTCCAATTATGTATTTAGCAAGGAGCAGAACAATAGTAAACATCATGCAAAAACACATTAACAACAACAGTACAACTCCTTATATTTTTTCCAGACAAAGCACAAGTGAAACAAATGTTCAACATCAACCACTTCACAAGACAAAGTTTAACTGCCTTGTGAAGTTGGTTTTCATGCAATATTGTCAAAGAAAGTTGCCTTTGACAGGATAATAAAGCCATTTTCATTGCCCTTGTCATTTTTGAGTGTGTGTGACAGCCAAGCGTTTTTATTCTTCACCCTCATAACCCTGTTGTCCATCTTCTAGCCGTCTGGCGGCAGCCACGGACGCTAGCTGTTAACTGCTTGGAATAGCAGTTTAAGTGGAGTGTCAGAGCCCATTGCAAAATGGTGTGCATGCTTCCAGCAGAGGAAACCACATGGCACATGACATCATTAAGCGGATGAGACCCTCAAGGTGATGTAGGCAGTCTCGGTGATACTCTCCTCGATCATCAATCCTGCTTATAGCACCACTTACCTTTCAATGGCCCCGTAATCTATTTTTAATATTTGCCAGATAAGTGCACTCACAGACATTAAAACGGGACAATTTCCTTTACATTGTTCACCCAAAGGAAAGCCTACGGATGCACCTTTCTTTGTTTAACTTACAAAAACACAGAGGAAAGATGGATTCACAAGATATGGTACTGTACATAGAAAACACAGTTTTGCAAGTAAGTGAATAGTTAAAAGTTCCAAAAAATATGTGCAATATTTCAAAAGTCAAATAAACAAGTATACAATCTGGAGTTGTTCTAAGGCAGGTAAGGATGTCCTAACAAACATAAATCATGTCAATGGAAATGTCATAAAATGTCCACATGCATACATTAAAAAGCCTACATCTATGGTTCCACTATTGCTAAAAATAGCACTGAAGCCTTTAGTCAGATCATGCACTGGATGATTACGTTCAACAACTATATTTCCGCTATTGAATTCACCAGCAACCGATCTGAAAAAAAGGAGTCGCTGGAGAGCAACATGACAGGATAGACTTATCTAACCCAAACCCAAATATTTGGTTATAATTTAAGATGGTCAATGTTTTATATAGTTGAAATCCAGTATGCTGTTATACTGTATTGAATAAAATACAGTGCCTTGCGAAAGTATTCGGCCCCCTTGAACATTTCAACCTTCTCCCACATTTCAGGCTTCAAACATAAAGATGTAAAACTGTAATTTTTTGTGAAGAAGCAACAACTAGTGGGACACAATCATGAAGTTGAACAAAATTTATTGGATATTTCAAACTTTTTTAACAAATAAAAAACTGACAAATTGGGTGAGCAAAATTATTCAGCCCCTTTACTTTCAGTGCAGCAATCTCTCTCCAGAGGTTCAGTAAGGATCTCTGAATAATCCAATGTTGACCTAAATGACTAATGATGATAAATAGAATCCACCTGTGTGTAATCAAGTCTCTGTATATATGCACCTGCTCTGTGACTCTCAGAGGTCCGTTGAAAGCACAGAGAGCATCATAAAAAACAAGGAACACACCAGGCAGTTCCGAGATACTGTTGAGGAGAAGTTCAAAGCCGGATTTGGATACAGAAAGATTTCCCAAGCTTTAAACATCCAAGGAGCATTGTGCAAGCGATACTATTGCAATGGAAGGAGTATCAGACCATTGCAAATCTACCAAGACCTGGCCGTCCCTCTAAACTTTCAGCTCATACAAGGAGAAGACTGATCAGAGATGCAGCCAAGAGGCCCATGATCACTCTGGATGAACTGCAGAGGTCTACAGCTGAGCTAGGCGAGTCTGTCCATAGGACAACAATCAGTCCTTTTCAATCAGTCTTTTTCCTGATTCCCAACCCTTTCCACCAATACCCAAAAAGGGCCAGACCTAAACACCCAAATCTCTCCTACTGCCCCTCCACCAAGGTTCACAATACACCATTACAATATAATTTGTTCTAATGGTGATAATTTAATGCAAACAATACCAACGGTTGCAATGTTGGGAATAATAGTGCTGCTTAAGTTTATATGGACTGCACACATACATTCACAGTGAGTTAACCTCTTCGGGCTCACGCTACCGGCCGCGGGAGTGTTGGGCCAATCAAAAAAGAAGGTGAATCAGCCGCGGTCGGTGGATCTTAATTGGGGAGGACGGGCTCGTATTACGCTCAGAACTGGAGTGAATGGAATGTGTGCAAATCAAAAAAACAATTGGTTTTGTTCGTTGCGCACCATTCCATTCACTCCGGTTCCAAGCATAATACGAGCCTGTCCTCCCCAATTAAGATCCACCGACCGCGGCTGAGGTGAATAGAATCATTGCTCACAAGTGCAGATTTAACTCTGCATATACATGGCTTATATGTACAGAAAGCTTAGAATTTCACGAATTTAGCAAACATATCCGATTTACAATAGCTATAACAAGAATAAAAAGCCATGTTATTATGTGACTTGAGTGCAATGTAAACAAAAGCGTCCGTTATTCGGACTGAGCTAACACATCCACGGCTGACAAAGAAAAATGTACTTACAGTCAGCAATCTTTCTCGAATTCGTTGTCAAAAGGGTCCCATCAATAAAATGAAGCATTGTTTTCGTTGTTATATTCAATTTTGTTATGTGAAAACAATCAGAAACATCATGCAACTTTACCGCAAATCACGTTGTGTATGAAGACTCACCCAAATACTTTCGAACAATACACCATCTAAGCGTTTCCTTAGGTAACGTAGATGTAAAAAAATATCTGATTTGTCATTTTACGCAACCGGAAGATATAGATAGATATCTCTTTGTCTGTGTAGTACCTCTGTCATTACGCACAGAAATGATGTCACAGTACTTTCTTGAGTGACTGTAAAGAAAGCAAATCATGACCGAATCATCTGAATGTAATCTTGTTAGAGAGCCAATGAGCAGGGCTGTTCAGTCAAATAGTATTGATCCTTCTGATCAACACAGAATATAAGCTGCAGTCGCGCGTAAAGGTATTTCTGCGATTCCTGATTAATGCAAATGTGCAAATCACACTGACAGTGGCAGGATATTGAACAATATTGTGGTTGAATATGTGAAATATGCAATTTACTACTGAGTTTTATTTCAAGCTATTAATGATCTGAAAGATACTAGTAGCTAACTCGCGAATAACCTGTTGTAACCAGTATTTTTGGCTAGGTGATACTTATAGCTGTGAAGTTTGAGCATGTTTTTGAATAGCACACTTGCATAAATTGCATATGATTTTATCTTAAAACTTACTGTGGGACTTGGCTAAAATTCCTGCTGCAACATTATTTCTCGTATCCGTCTTTCTCCACCACTGGCTGCTTAATTTAACATGGGTGCTTTATTTAAATGAACACGCAGTTTGTGTGGCTTATTTCCATGGTTTGCAATGGCATCTTTAATTTCAAAATTAGGTTATTCTCATTCAGGGCAGCTGGTGAAATTACAAACTGGTACATAAAAAACGAACAGTATAGTTTTCTAAGGTATACTGCCCAGGCCTATTTACACTCTGCAAAATATTCCCATCTCACTGTTCTCTACAATAAGTTATACATGTTTTTTTATCTCTCTTTTCTTAATCAGTGCCCCCCAACTGAGTGCAGGTGGCACCATTATCAGCAAACTCAAACGACCCCCTAATGATTAATGACAGGCACATCGTAATCAATGGGTTTTGCATGATAAGTGTTTAACATGCAGATTACGGCATCACTACCTCTCACAAAGTGCCTGCCCCTGTAGTTTTCAGACAATCAGTACCTTGCTGCCCGACCAGATGTCTTGGCAATTCTCTGGGTTCTGATCATGTCAATTGTTAAGATGTTCCAGAAAAGGTTGGACCGTGTGCCAGATTTTCTGCAAATATTAATGGTGTTCAAGTGGGAAATGTGCGAGAAATACTTTCAAGGTGTACATTACCTACATTGAAAATGTTGTCATGAAGTGATTTATTTTGATATAGACTTATTTTATGTCTAGAAGTGGTTAAGGGTACCATTACTACAAGTTTATTGCAAATGTTTTAGATTTTCTAAGAGTTTGCGTATCAGGTAAGGGCTCTTTTTCAAATTGTTTAATTTGTTTGACATCCATTTAAATGTCTGAATTTAAAACAACAATCCAACTCATTTGTGACTGTGAAAGAGCCAAACAATCTTGTTTAATATATTTGTTTTATAATAAAATTCCTGCAATTTTGAGATAATTGTCTCCCCAAGCTGCCAAGAATGTATACTATACATCTCTAAGGAAAATGCTATTTATTAGCCAAAGGGTTGGTCAAATAACGGGGTAGGGTGTTATATCTTTCTTTAGTGGCATTGTGTAATTTTGTTAGTGCGGGGTAAATTGATGATCTTTTTCATAATTACATTCATTCAATCTATGCCTGTCAGGACATTTCAGGACATGTTTATTGTTAGAGCTTCAGAAAGTGATAGTGAAAGTTTCTGAGCTACAGTACTTTCAGTATCCTTTGTATTTACATTATGTCATGTTCAGGCAGAATATGTTATGAAATATAAACATGCCTCTTCACCATTTATTGTAGATTAGGATTACTGTCCAGATTCAGAGGTGACAGCTCCTAAGCGCTTGCCCTTGCCACTTTTCCATCAGGGGAATTCCAGTGAAAACAGGATGCAGTTTTGATTGCCATCTGAAGTGCCCGCCCAATGTCCAATAGCGACACCATCGGCCCTTCACTTGAGTAGATGAGTGAGCAATTGCCCCTTAAAGATTTGCCAAAAATCTCACCCCAAAAGCGGTCCCCTTTCTTTACGCCCATTCAAGATCATTCACAACCTCCTAAGCCTAAAATAACGATGTTTGGCAGGGAATGACAGTCACTGCCTAACTGTAAGTGTCAAACAGGGCGACTGCATGCATAGTGTGCTAAGTCACTGCAATGCAGGACAAGCAATGTTATGATAGACGTTCGAGCCTGACTATGGCTTCTACGATTTTGCATGGAACCTCCAGCAGGAGGCAGGTCAAACTGGCATGGTGCTGCCTTGGATTTGGGATATATTAGTTGGATTATATACCATGCCATGTCACTCTACTGTGACTTCTGTGTGCAGATCAGGCACCTGTAAGATAGATCCTGGAAGTATATTTGGTGCGTGTAATCATCCCATGCATGACCTGACTAAAGGCCTCCCTGTTGGATGAGTAGTGCAAAACCAATCGGCCAACTCAGTGAAATGTGGTTGGATGAAGCATGTGAGCAACCTTCACCATCTCACCAGGGAGTTGCAGTTCTGGCAACATGGCAGGGTTAGACCGAAACTAGACTGTACCTTCATAGCACTGTCAATGTGGTTTTTAGGGTGCCGCACCGGGAGCATGACACATGCATGTCTACATTAAGCAATAGCAGTACTTTACCTTAAAACTTTTCCATTTACACTATCAATGTATAGTAAATGCACTTAGTGGGGACACGGCAGCTTATTGGACACCTCATCATGAAATGTCCAATGACAAGTTGTAGTAAGTTGACCAATCTATACATCATCAATGGATCCTAGTCAACACCCTATCTGGTAAATGTCTTCATTTAATAAAACCATGGAAATGCATTAAGGCCATAGATTATAAAATGGATTGGTAGTATAATGCATGAAACCTTATTAGATTAATTGTAGAACAACTCATTTGAAGTAGGCTATAGTTCTGTCAACAACTTCCAAATGAAATATTAGTAGCGTTGTTTTAAGCACTTCCCACTACAGAGTAGAGGTGCATGCTCTGAGACTCATATACACACACAGCTTACACAGGGCACTGCAATTACAGATTTGCAGCATTTTCAGTAGGCAATGTGCTGTGGTAATTATTAACTTTACTTGAATATATTGGAATTTTAGTATTATGATTGTTTTTATTTCGTCCGTGTTCTCCGCAACGTGAAAATAATAGGGCCTGCTTGACCTATAGTGCAAATGTTTGTACACCACCGCATGTGGCTATGGAGATGTAGTGTTTACTCTAACCTTAATTTTAATCATGAGATAAAACCAATGATAAAATATTTATGAAAACATATTTGCCCACCCAATTTTAATCTCCCGCGACCCACTCATAGGTCGGGACCAAGACAATGAAAAACACTGATGTAGACTGTCCTGCAATGCAGCTACTTACCCACCTATGCCACATGGACCCCTGTTACTAAAAGGCTATTTTCAATCATGTATTATAAATACAGTAAAGAATGAAATGTGGGTGAAATCTAACGTACTAATGTGTACTTACTTAAAATTACTGAAATAGTACTTAAATACTATAATTTTTTTACTGTACTAGAGTTAAGTGGTTCCAAAATAAGAAACTTTAGGTTTACTGCCTGTATTGTTTGAGTCAGACTGGGTCATTCTTTGTTTGACAGTTACAACTATATATATATATCAGCCGCGGTCGGTGAATCTTAATTGGGGAGGACGGGCTCGTATTACGCTCAGAACCGGAGTGAATGGAATGTGTGCAAATCAAAAAACTCCGGTTCCAAGCGTAATACGAGCCCGTCCTCCCCAATTAAGATCCACCGACCGCGGCTGATATATATATATATATATATATATATAAAATCCTTATTTCTTTTACCCCCATTTTTCTCCCCTCCCAATTGGTCTTCTCCAATTTCCCTCTAACAGTCAAATCACTCTGGACGCGTCATCAAAATGTCTCCGAAACGAGACCGAAACACAAATTGCTGTTGTGCAAAACGAGGCTCGCTTGATCCAGCATACTTCTAAGTTCAAATAATTTTCTTGGTAAGATGAACACGTTTTCGACATCCAACGTCCAATTCCGTTGAATTTCTTTCCAAATTCTGTGATTTGTTTTATTTTTTTGTGATTCAAACCTCTATATATACACACCATGGGCCAATGGTTTCCAAATGTTTTTGGTTACTGTACCACCAGCCAAAAGGTGGAACAGTAAGGCTAGTCACAAAATGTGCATAGGTATTTGTCATGGTAATATTTCTTCTAACAGAAGAATCTAGCCAATATAAAAACTAAACAAGTAGAAAAAGTTAAATTTCCTCTAAAATTTACGGAAAATCAAACAAAAAAGTTGACAAACATATATTTATCAATGTTATTTTACAAAGTTTTATCAAGCACAGTCGTGTGGACAAAGCCACAATCTTCCATAGCTCTCATGCTAGCTTGACCCAGCTCTCCCTGAGTGAGAGAGCTTCCTGATGAGCGATACATATTACTTAAAGTGATATAGATACATAGACAATTTATTAATATTCGTCATGGTTCCTCTTCTAAATCTAAATACAATTGTACATTTTCCGATAGAAATTCAATTGTTTTAAACTTTAGAGACAAAACTTTCTTTATATGCAAGTTTCTGCTGTCAAGGAAGATGAACTGTTGGCCATGATTTCTGCTCGTTCCGTGGGGGTTCCTCCTGCTGTATTCTACAGCTAAACCTGCGTTCTCTCCGGGGCATTCCTGTGGATAGAAGTATGGAAGACTATAAAGTTGTTTGATGTTTTATATTTAATTACAAAGTTTAGTGCATTTTAGTGCATCTGCTCGCCTCAACAACTCTTTGCGCTGACTAGATGTAGACTTGAACCGTGTTTACAGACATTTAATCTTTTATGTAGTTTTCATAATCATATAACTTCACACGCATCCAATAGTTCTTTCATAAATCCCTCTGCCCTTTCATTTTTGTCAGGCGACATTTGGCTAATTGTGATTTTAAAACTTAAGTAGTAATTAGGGGTAAAAAAACATGGAAATCATTGATAAAAAGCTTTCTGTTTGAGATTTTTGAAATTGGACAACAGAATAATGTAAATTAAACAGATTTAGGAAAAGTCAAGGAAGGAGGAGGGTGTAGCTTTCAAAATCACAGATATATTTTAATTACAAACTCAAACGCCCGATGGCGTCGGCCTTTGGCGGTTCTAGTGTTAAAGAGTAGCATAAACATACTCATAAGCATTTGGATTAGTGAGTAAAAAGGAGATTATCGTTTGTTTGGGAAATTTAGAATGGACTAGATACTGTTGTAGCTGTCAAGCTTATTAGATATTAACAATATGATAGAAGTGCATGCTGGCCAAGTTCAGTAGACACATACAATTTCATTATTTCATTGTTTTGGTCATTTCCCTCTATCTTTGGAAATTCACTTTTACATTTTTCACTTAAAAAATGTTACACACAAACTTACAAGAAACTGATGCCTGTTTAGGGAATTTGGAAACTTTTTTAATAGGGCCCTAGATCAGACAAAATAATTGGTGTGTGTCGTCCCAATGTGCTAGTTGTTAATATTATATATATATATATATATATATATATATATATATATATATATATATATATATATATATATATATATATATATATATATATATATATCAGCTGCAGTCGGTGGATCTTAATTGGGGAGGACAGGCTCGTATTGCGCTCGGGACCGGAGTGAATGGAATGGTGCGCAACGCACAACACCCAGTGTTTTTTTGTTTAGCAGGCTGAATTCAAACAACAATTGAATTCAGCCTGCTAACTCTGCTAGCTTTTACACTATCAATCTGAAAATAGCACTTACCTGTATGAATGGTATGAATGATTTAAGTATTCGAAAAGTTTGTCCAATAGAACTTTCTCTGACAGATACATTTCTACAGCTACATTCAATGTTGAATATATTATGACCTTTTTCCACTAAAGGGTCGTGCTTTGACTTACCACAAATATTGCAGTTAGGTTTGTGTTTCCATCTACCCCCATACTGCTTGAAACCAAGCCAAGTCGGGTGATTATTAGAGGAGAAAAATACCTAATAAATAGCCATAGACATAGATGATCTTTGTCATATACAATGGTCTGCCTTCCAATGCATCTAAGAACATCCATGAGTTTATTTCAGCAGCTTCTTTATCAGTCTGCACTTGAAATACCACTAGGTCCAGAATTCAAAGCAAACTTTTTTAATTTAATTTTAATTTATCCTTTATTTAACCAGGTAAGTTGACTAAGAACAATTTCTTATTTACAGCGAATAAACAAGTGATTATATGCGACTGATTTTAATTGATCTCCTTTCATGCTAACTACAAACTTACCATGGCTTCTCTGCAATGACAATTTCCTCCAGACGGGCAATCCGATTAATTAGCCGACCTCTAGTACATGTAAGTCGCATTGGATAAAAAGTGTCTGCCGAATTCCCTAAATGTAAATGTCAAAATGTAAAAGAAAACAGCTTGTTTTTTGATAATACTATATTTCATTTAACTTAAAAACTTTATGACAGTCACATCCATCCCGCTTGATCAGCTCCCGCCAATCCTGTTTCTCTCCATCTAGCTGCTGTTTAGCATTCACAGACCCACTCACAGTGACAGATGAGCACCAAAGCAATGCTAACATACAATTACAATGCTCTGTTCTTTTCTCATGCTCACGTTCGGGGTGTTTTTTAGTCAGAAAAAACACGAACAAATGTATTTTTCTTGGTAGAAAAAAGCATACAGGCAAAGCAAAAAATATTACCTGTAGAAGGTGAATAGGCGATCCAGTTTCTGGAAACTTCCTATCGGCAGTTGACAGCACAGCTGATCATTAGTAATGGAGCGCACCGTACCACCGAAACCCCCATCACGAGTTGAGGCTAGATATTTGCTCTTTCTATTATGAAAGGCAGCAGGTCCACGACCGATAAGAACAGCACGTGCATCCTCGTCGATTGCCCCCCACAATGTCGGAAAAGACACCTGATTAAACCACTGCTCGCTGCTGCTGCTACCGGTACAGCTAACAGGTTGTGCTGCGCTGCTAACACTAGCCTCCTCCGGTCCCTGGTTAGCTTGCTTGTCATGATCTACCACACATTCCTCACCCCGATTCTCCTACTGGGAAGCAATTAGTGTAAAGTGTCTTGCCCAAGGACACAACGACATTTGGCTCAGTCGGGAATCGAACTGGCAACCTTCTGACTACAAGTCTGACTCCCTACCCACTGAGCCATCTACGCCCCCTTAGTGCCTGCTTAGTGCCTGCCCCCTAGCAGGTAGCTTCCAGTGAAGCCTAAGCCTGTGGTCTTACTATTCACCATAGCTAGTAACTACAACCATTCGCTAAATCGTGCAGGAGCTATGTGACACATCCTGGACCTGGTGTGCTGTGCTGGCATAACCCCCTCCCACCTGCAGTGCACTGACCTGGCTTTCTCTGACCACAATGCCATCATATTCTTGGTCCCTGTGCCTCTCCCAAAGCAGTGCACCAAACGGCCCATCATGATCATGAACATCAAAACGGGTGTGTACTTCCACGCTATCTGACTCCCTAGCGACCCTCCTCCCCACCCACCACCAAACAGGTGATTACATGGTGGACCACATGTTGGAACGCAGGATGAAGACCATAGGACATAGGCTCGTGGGACAATACAGAAGATCCGCCCTCACTGTACGTCGTGAAGCATTTAAAGAAGAGGTCACTAGCTACAAAGAAGCCCTTTCTCAGACAAAACAAGATATTACTCCACACTCATTAGTAACCAACATAAACACCTCAAATTGCTCTTCTCCACCATCAACCGTCTTCTTCACCCTCCTGATGCTGCTAAACCCTCAGATGCAGCTGACCTCTGCTCCAGGTTCCTGGATTTTTTCCAGCAGAAAGTGGACACTATCTACCGGCAGCTCCAGTCTCCTGGACTCTCCCCTCGCCCCACACTGCCCAGCAGGATTCTCACAACTCGGCTCCTCACTCACCTCAGTGCTGCCTATCCGCCTTCTCTCCACTAGATGCCGACCAATAACAAAACGGGTCATCTCAGCCAAGACTTCAACCAGCAGTCTTGACCCAATGCCCACCACCCTGGTCAAGGTCTGTCTTCCCATCCTCTGCCATCCAATTGAAAACATCATAAATCAGGGGTGGTCAACTATTTGCATGAAAAATAGGAAATGTTATTTCATTAATTTAACCACCCCCCTACACAGTTACGTGTGTATCCTACAGAAAACAACTGTTTTGTAACATAATTTCCTTGTTTGACTTCTCAGAATTGAATCACTACTGTTTGTTTCAAGTCTATTTAGCGTACTCGCAGACACCTGCAAATCAAGACAACAGCGCATACGGAAAATAATTTGAGTCAAAAATCGTTTTTCTAGTATAATGATATCATGCATGAAATTACCCAAATTTGTATGTTTAATTTTTGTAAAATATTGGTAAACCATGATGAGCATCACTGTAAAATCCATATTGGCATGTCTCCAGGTCTTGAGAACCAGGGTGACTTAGTTTGGGGGACATATAAATAAGTAAATTAAACACTATGTATAGTAGCCTACATATATTTACTATTTCCCTATATGTTTTTAAATACCCAACTATTCTTATTCTGAACCCCGCCAAAAAATTACCTGTTTTAGTGCAGTGTGATGTCCTACCTCCTTGCAGAAATGTTATTTTGTCATTTTCACTTCCTGATTTCTGTCTGTAATGTTTTTAGATTTACCAAAATATAGTCAGTGAAAAGTACCCAACTTTGAGATGCAATTTTCCAGCTTTCATTAATCCACAATGACGAACCACTCCTCATTATTTGCATTGGCATTATTTTATTAGCGTAATCCCCTCTTTCTAACCATATTGGTACCATGTTGGATTTGTGCAGGATGATGTCCTACATCATTGCAGAGTTGCTATTTCTTCATTCACTCCCTACTTCCTGTCTGTAATGGGTTTAGTAAAAAAGGCGAAAGTCAAAAAAACATGACCAAATTTTAAGCGTGATAGCTCCGGCTCTGATAAACCCACATGGATGGCCACGTCTCATTCTTTTCATCAGATTCTCTTCTTTCCAACAGTTCTAAGCTTTAGTTGTTAGCATTTACGCTCTAGAGCGTCGGGAGACTGGAGGGTTTTAAAACGCCTTCCGGGCCAGATCAAAGCATCCGGTGGGCCGCAATTTGCCCACCCCGGTCCTAAATGCATCACTTGTTTTAAAACGGCTGCAGTAATCCCCACTCTCAAAAAAACAGGCTCAGACCCAGATGACCCCAACAACTATTGTCCTATCTCAAACCTCCCTTTCCTCAGCAAAATCCTGAAAAGAGCAGTGGCTGCCCAGCATCCAAATCACATGTACCACAATGAGCTCTTCCAACCCTTCCAATCTGGTTTCAGAATCCACCATAGCACTGAGACCACCCTTATCAAATTCACTAATGACCTCCTGCTTGCTGCTGACAATGGCCTCATCACCATCCATCATTGACCTTTCTGCAGCTTTTGATACAGTTTCCCATACCATCCTTCTCCACCGCCTCTCTAAGCTTATCAGCCTCAGTGGCAGAGCACTGTCCTGGTTCCGGTCCTACTTCACTGACCGGAAACAATTAATCTCCTTAAAGGGCTCCAACTCTGATCCAGCACCCACCTACCATGGTGTGCCCCATGGCTCTGTGCTTGGTCCTCTGCTGTTCACCATTTACAACCCCTAGGTCATATTATCCATAAACATGGACTCAACTTCCACTGCTATGCTGATGACACCCAACTTTATATCAGCACAAACCCTTCATCCCAGCTCCGACCCACACAACTTGTTAACTACCTGCAGGAACTCAAATCCTGGATGACCACAAACCTACTCAAACTCAACAGTAATAAGACAGAACTCATGGTGGTGGCCCCTGCACCACTCAGGAAAGTTGGAGACCTGGCCCTGGTTGTGGATGGCTGCTCCATTTCCCCATCTCCTGAGGTGTGCGACCTGGGTGTCATTCTGGACTCCACTCTCTCCTTACGCTCCCACATCAACAACATTACCAAGTACGCCTTCTACCACCTCAGAAACATCTCACGACTCGGGTCTTCACTCACACATTCAGTAACTGAGACACTTATCCATGCCATCATCACCTCTCGTCTGGATTACTGTAATGGGGTCTTGTCTGGACTGCCCACCAAGGCCCTTAGCAGACTCCAGTATGTCCAGAACTCTGCTGCCAGGGTTCTAACCCACACAAAGCCCTGGGAGCATATCAATCCCATCCTCCAACAGCTCCACTGGTTGCCAGTTAAATCGCACATCACCTACAATATCCTGCTGCTCACTTACAAATCTCTCCATGGACTCTCACCAAAATACCTCACAGATCTCCTCCACCCTACACTCAATAATGTTCCCTGTGGTCTGACAAGGACCTGCTGCCCACCCCCGCACCATGTTGCAGACATTTGGGGACAGGGCTTTTTCTGACAATGCTCCCACACTCTGGAACAGTCTACCACTCCACATCCGCTCTGCCCCATCCCTGCCCATGTTCAAAAAGCACCTCAAAACATTTGTTTTCACTACGTCCTTTGACCCCTAATCCCACCCATTTATTAAATGACCTGGGTACCATGAAAGGCACTATATAAAAGTCCAAGTTATTATGATTATTAGGCTATATCCTGCTTCAGTAGGTACAGATTGATCAATAATCTATTACCAATAGGTTTTGAAATTACACTGAAATTATCGCACAAAATGCGTAAACACAATATATGCTAGCTAGCCAGCTAGTTGATTAGCACTACATCAACTACCTGTGACAAATACATCCAGAAACCTGTGGCCTAGTTACCTATTCAATGTATTTAGTAACATTTACAATTAGTCACAAAATTGCTTGGGAGCTATACTAGCTAGCTAGCTCTAATTGGTACAGATTGATTAATATTCTGTAACTGAGTATTCATTTTACATCACATTCATCCAACTATATAGACAAAGAAGACACGCTAGATTAGGGGTGGGCAATCATTTTGCTTGAGGGGCACATTGAGTGTCTGAAACCAAGTGAAGGTATACATACTACTCTATAACTAGGCGTGAAAAATAGGATATAGGAAATGTAATCCCCCCGCTCCACACACACACACACACACACACAAGTGGCACAACACATTTCAACCTAAACTCACAACCAAATAAAGTGCAAACATTTTAGTGCAAAGATTTTTACCTCTTAAGGATTGGGCTCTGGTTGTGACATTCTGCCTGAAAAACATACCTAAAGTTAACCTGAAGCGGAGAAACATATACTGATCGTTTTTTGAAAGGAAATACTTTGACATTTGTGGATATGTAAAACTAATGTAGAATAAGTTTACACAGTAAATCTGGCACAAGATGAAAAAAAAAATTCTACATCATCTTTGAAATGCAAATAAAAAGCAATATATTCAGAATGATTCATGGATACACTTCTAATCGTGTCCCCCAATGGAGGACAATATATGTCTAGAATTTTAAAACGATAGAATCAACAGCCAAGGAGCTATTGACTATTTTGTAAGAAGAACCCAAGTGTCCCAAAGTATCCACATTAATCATTTTCATATAAAAAACTTATGGTCACAAAAAAAGTTTATATTTTTACAAAACACACATAGTCATACAATTGGCAGGATATGGTTACAAAAAAGGTTTTAGCAACCAGCAATGACCTAGAGTCAAATTAGAACTCAAGTTTCATATAAACACATGCTAGTTTCTCTACTTTGTGGACTTACAATAATAATAATAATACAATACTAACTAATTAAGAATAATGAATCTAATGTGAAAACGAACCACAGTATGCCAATGTTCATTGTTCAAATGTTTCCAAGCCAATAAAAATAAACAATGAGCAAAGATAAAACATATGCTAAACAAAGGCTAAATGGTTTAAATCACAGATTGATCTAGAATTATACAAAAGCTATGCGGCATAATAACTTCAAATGTAAACAACTGGATTAGAATAAGATAACTTTATCACTTATCGATCTAAAATAGGAATTGCCACTCCATACACAGACCCATCTCCTCCGTGCGTGGAGAGCTTGAGTCAATCATCCATTCTGTGTCACTTTCTCTGCAAATCTCTTCCAAAGCATCGATAACATTGATAATTCCCTTTTATCACCCTATTCACTATTTTTTTTGTTTTTTTTGTTTTGTTTTTTATTATTGCCCCTACACTCCACACCCATCCCAACCCTTACCTACCGTGACCAAATGTTGAGACCAATTACCTGTGCCATTTTAATATTATCTCTAGCTTATACATTTTGTGTTATTTACAAATCTTGTGCATTTTACATATTCCAGTTTCATTTGCTCCACACCTCATCCACACCCAACACCGTCCATCTATCTTTTAACCAAAGCCAAATTGGGTTACTATTTGCCATATAAATTTCTACTCTACTGTGATGCTTCACATAATTATAAAACCTTTCTATTCTCAATGACTCCACCAATTTGGAATTAAAGATAAATATTTTTGCCAAAATAATTATCAAATTATTAATTGCCTGACTACTACATTTTAAGTCTCCAAGCATTGCTATTTGTAACGTCAATTCAAAGC
>JACXGM010009224.1:7825-27949 GCA_016801145.1 Umbra pygmaea
GTCCAGTGAGAGTGAGAGGCTCCATGCTGTTCTTCAGGAGCACAAAGAGGTACCGTGTGTGTGTGTGTGTGTGTGTGTGTGTGTGTGTGTGTGTGTGTGTGTGTGTGTGTGTGTGTGTGTGTGTGTGTGTGTGTGTGTGTGTGTGTGTGTGTGTGTGTGTGTGTGTGTGTGTGTGTGTGTGTGTGTGTGTGTGTGTGTGTGTGTGTGTGTGTGTGTGGTGCAGCGGCATTCAGGTTCAGGCCCGTGTCAGATGTTCTGTTGCCACAACCTCATTGTGAATGGCAAATCCGGTGCTAAGCTAGGGAATAAGAGAAATGCCCTGAGCTCGGCAGATCCCTGAGTGGGCCAGGGCCATTGGCACAGAGCGCTGGGGTCAAAGGGTCACTGTGGGTTCCCTCTACTTGTCATTCAAAGAATGCAAAGACTTGAACTGTCTGATGTGTTTTTGTATTTTGTATTCCACCAACACAAAAACAGACATTTAGTCATACAGCAGCGTGGTGTACCCATTACTCGTAACCTCAAAAATGTATATATTTTTTTAATTGTGTTTTTCTGCTATTGGATTAGCAACTACTTTTCCTTGCCTGTGAAAGCTTCCCACAAAATGAACAGACGTGTGACGGTTGCATTAACTAACAACCAAGCCGCCAGTTTCATCTCGTCTTCTCTTTACAGGGCCCAGTATATTCAGCCCAATAAAAGGTCAGAGTCTCCAATCACGTGAACCAATTTCACGTGCACATGTTTAATGTGCACCTGTTTTACATGCAACTTTGTCACATGCACCAATCGTCTGTTTGCCCTTGACTCTTTGATGATCTGTTGATGAGACGGGCGGTCTGCCTCTGCTGCCGTGTGCTGCATTACAATCAGAAGCTAGTCTTTAATGTGACTGACAGAAGCTGCAGCCACGCCCAATGCTTCACGTCTCGAACTGCCTCTCATCAATGGTTTAATGTGGATCCCTCAATGGTTCTACATCAACAACCTTTAATCAGGGTAAATCAAAGGAGTGTTTTTGAAAGTGAAATACTAGGTTCACTTTTAATGGAAGCTTCTCCTTGTCATTCAAAAAACTAATTTACTAGTTGTTAGCCTGCATTGTTCTAATAAATCCTAGCTCTGATATAGAAATTGATACAGGGATACATTAGGCATTTCCCATTGTGCTTGTGTTCCAGTATTAGGTGGTGGACTAGTCTGACCCTTGTCTTAACCTGTAATGGTGTGGTAGCTCTCCCAGCCTCCACTGGCAGATCATTGACCAGTAATCCCCTGGACCTCATGGACAGCTCAGTCCTAATGCCCTACTTTGTGACCGATATGTAATGAAACAATACTATCAATTAGCCAACCTATTGAGTCATACAGTCATCTACATTGCGACAGAGTCTTTTGTTAGTAGCAAATTGTTTGTCACTTTAAAAATAACTGTATGTTCTGCCAAATTGCAAAGGCGCTATAGGCTTGAATATCTCTGACTGAAAAAATATAACTAGTTCAGTCAGGTACAGGAGGGGTCGGACTCAAAGTGATCCATCGCTGATCCTGTTTAGTCTTGCTGGGGACCCACAGGTCAACCCAGCACCAAGTGTGTGTCAGCACTTCTGTGTAGGACAGGCTAGGAGCAACTCAGCAACTTCACTGAGGAGAGGGGGAAATAGAAGGTGAAGTACAGAGGCTATAGAGGAATGTAGTTTATGATATTTGTGTATAATTTACACATGCAGGGTTTAAAATTAGTACAGCATTTATGTATGTCTGGTGTATTTTTGTTATTATTACAAAAAAAATACATGGGCTACGAGACAATAATGACAGGGGTTAGAGATGGACAATATATTGGCCATTTTTCTTGCTTCTAACACATCACCAACTTTGAGGACAAAATGAAGAAGCAGGAAAAATGGGCAAGCTTAAGGGTTTGAGCATTTTTGACAAGGGTCAAATTGTGATGGCTAGATGACAGAGTATCTCCAAAACTGCAGCTCTTGTGGTGTGTTCTCTCAGTGGTCAGTACCTATCAAAAGAGGTCCAAGGAAAAAAGCGGTAAACTGGCGACAGGGTCATGTGTGGCCAAGGCCCATTGATGCATGTGGTACGAAGGCCGGCTCGTGTGTTCCGATCCAATGGATCTGTGCCTAACGGGAAGTTTTTTGTGGGCAAAAATATTTGTACGTATTATAAATTAATTTCTTCATTCTATTTTAGTCTTTTGAACAGGAATGAAAAAAACTGGATATAGTCAGGCAACACAAGTCTGATCTTTTTGAACTTTCTCCCACTAATTTGTGTTTTTATATACTTCATGTATGAAAAAATTATATTACTTTTGATGAATATTATTTTAGTTGTTTAATTGCTTTTGTTACATTTACATTTTAATCATTTAGCAAACACTCTTATCCAGAGCGACTTACATTTTGTGCATTCATTTGGAGAAAAATGTGTTAAAATCTATTATTTTACTTACTTAGTTTTTTGCGCCTTATTAGCACCCACAGTTTTCACAGTATCAATTCCATTCCAGCTACACCATATGCGTCCTATTGCTGTGCAGTGCGCTTGTAAGTTTGAAATTGATTGGTTGTCTAGTTTCTTTAAACAAAAATGTTCAGTGATTAATTTTCCCATTCACATTTACTTGGGGACAGATTTACACAATATTGTATGTAATTGAATCATTTGACCCACAAGTGCCTATCTCTAGTAGGATTTGGCCTAGAGAAGGCTTGTTGTTGGAGAGCTGTCAATAGCAGGTCCATAGTGAGAACAGCTCTGCTGATGTTTTTCAATAATGAAGTAAAGTAGAACGGGAAACCCCTCCTATTCCATTGCGCAAAGGATTGTGGGCTATGTTAGCAAAAAAGGGTAGAGCTAGCGCCAGTGTTATGTCAATAAGCTATAAAGGTCCATGCAGATTAATGCGTTTGATGCAACTTTGTGAAGTAGCGATCATCTGCGTGAAACATAAATGTTCTTATAACTCCATATTTACGGTTTATCAATATACAATCACTGTTCACTTCATTAAGTACACCTTGCTATTACCTGGTTAGACTTACTTTTGCCATTAGAACTGCTTTAGGTCATCGTGGCATATATTCAACAAGGTGCTGTTAACATTCCTCTGCTCTTTGCTGAGCTTTGATTTGGAGGATTTTCCCCCCTTCGAACCAATTTCCCAAATGATGACATTAGCGGTCACAACTTAAATTTCTCCCTGCTAATATATCACTTGATCCAACAAAGCATGGTCAGATCTCTGCCTCTGTGATTGGCCAAGGAGAGTGATCTTGCAGACAGAGTGCTGAGTTATTTACACAGGCAGTGCAATTTGTTTCTTAGTCTGATCCTGCCTTCGTACTAAACTTCAGTATGCCACATCTTCGTCAAAGAGGAAAGTGTGTTTGTATGTGTATGTCTGGCCTTTTTGATTTGTCGCATTAAAGAGAGATGGGCTGGAGTTGTGAAACCAGCATGAGAAAGGCTTCTTGTTATTCAAACTGTATTCAGAGGTTTTAAAAGATTATTCACAAACCATGATGCAAGCAAGTCATGTATTCATGCATTTATACAGAGACATGCGCGTTTACATTATTATATGTGCTTTAATATGCGCCTGTTGTAGGAAGTGCATGGTAAAATACATATAATTTATTGATTTGGCTTAATATTCTGTTACCAAGTACATGTCATTTGAAAGCCAGCGGTGATCATACACAGTCAGCTAAAACTACTAAATCGTATAATTGTGTTTTTTGGATGATGTATTTCATATTCCCGATGTGTTGAAAGGTTTTGCTGATTCGGATCTGACCATTCACCCCTTGTCTTTCTCCGTCCTCAGAGCAGTGAGATGCTGGAGCTGCAGCGCAACAGGATGAGGGAGGAGATCAGGGAATATAAGTTTCGTGAGGCACGACTCCTGCAGGACTACACGGAGCTGGAGGAGGAGAACATCACCCTGCAGAAGCTGGTGTCAACACTCAAACAGAACCAGGTCAGCATCAGGACCATCGACTCTGTGGCTTGTTGGACCAACAGTAACACCTCTCTGTTATTATGAAATGAAACATACGCAGTCACGTATGTGTTAATAACTGTATGAAGCTTAGCACATCTTGATGTCGTAAACACACATCAGCAACTCATAAACAGTTACACAAAATTATGTTTCTCAAATGTCCAATCAGCTGACCACAGTTCATGTTTTTGACCATAAACCTACTTACTATGTGCCCCTCATTGTTCCCTGTCTGTGCCCTTCTGTGCTGTACAGGTGGAGTATGAGGGTCTGAAGCATGAGATCAAGGTTCTGGAAGAGGAGACGGTGCTGCTCAACAGCCAGCTGGATGACGCTCTGCGGCTGAAGGACATCTCCCAGTCCCAGCTGGAGGAGGCCCTGGACGCCCTGAAGAGCGAGCGGGAGCAGAAGAACAGCCTGAGGAAGGAGCTGGCCCACCACATTACCCTGGGCGACAGCGTGTACGGAGCCGGAGGCCACCTGGCTCTCACCACGACCGTCGACGGGCTCAAGTTCGCCACCGAAGAGGTCGGGAGTAATGGGACAGCCTTGCCCAATGGTGCCAACGGAAACGAAGAGAGCAACGGTCACTGTAACGGGCATGTGGGATTGACCAAAATGAACGGCGACTTCCGGCTGCCTAGGAAGGGGGAGGGGCTTCACGGTCCTGTTTCGGACCTGTTCAGTGAGCTCAACCTGTCCGAGATGCAGAAACTAAAACAGCAGCTTTTTCAGGTGAGTTAGGACCTGGCTGACCGGTCAAGAGACAACTATTCGTCAACAGGTGTTCTTCTGCACTGTGGGTGAACATTAGCATGTTGGTCATTAAAACTGATCACTAGCATGTTGGCTGTTTGATAACATCACCAAGACCACACAAATAGATGCGAGACCAGGCTTGAGTGATGCTGAAACACCATGTGATTTACCAGCATTCCAGGATGGTTGAAGCTGGGTCTTGTTGTGACAAGGGTGTATTTCAATATCCTTCAGCCAACCACCTTTAGCATTCACTCTGAAAATCAATCAGTGGGGTTACTTCTTGAGAGAGAAAACAAGCAATTCACACACATAAGACACCAGTATCGACCTACTCTGTCTACAGCGCATTTCATTACATAGAGTGACTGTCATGAGCAGACTGCCTACCATCCTGCCCCTCTGACTACAGTCATCACAATAATGCAGGCTACATCCAGCCAATGATAAGGGAGTGTTGGCATTTTGAGGACAAGACAGAAAAATTTGAAAGCCCGTCAGATTTTGTCCATCTTTTCCAGATGGAGCGCATCGTCTGAAAATCTGTGATCGTGCAAATTGACCAATCGCTCCGCATGACTAGTTGCAGGGCCGTGTCGTTCTCTTAACAGACTCCGTTCTCAGGTGGAGCTACTGGGGCGGATTTGGCTGATATTCAGGATGTGTGGCGAGGTTAGCAGATAGGAATGTTCAGGATGGCAGAATGCGGACAGCTTGCAGCATGGGGAGGTCTGTCAGAACGATTACTTACTGAAAAACAGAGCAGCCCAAACAAGGATCCAAACGAGAGCCATTAAAGAGACAGGAGTACAGCTGTGGGGACAGAATGTGTGTGCCATGAGCAGCCCTGCTACGCTGCATAGAGACAGAGTACAGGAATAGCAGGCATTACTGTTCATAGAGAGAACACTCTGGAAGGATTCACACAGTACAACACACACACAGCAAAAACAACAAAAAATACACACCCATAAGATCAACTCGCTCACTCACACTCTTCAAACACGTGGAAATTGTTAAAAAAGTGCAAAGAAAAAGGTTTTTCTTCCTCAAGTCAATGGAGAAATTCTTTAATTGATTGTAGTTCTAAAACATACAAATGTAGAGGCTTGAATTTATTCCTAACTAAATGGCACCTCCAGTATATATCAATATTCCATTAAGTGCTTAAAGTAAACAACAACATTCTTATACTTTTCAGGATGTTTAATCCTCATTACTGTAATTCATATTTGTTTCCATCAAGCACTAAGTTAATTGAACCTGAATTGTACTAACCATATAATATTTGTAATAAACATTTGGTATAAAAGTATGACATAAAACCAGTTTGTATTTCCAGTTATATCTATATTTGAGGAGGAGACAGTTGGCTTAGAACTTAGAATAAAAACATTACTGAAAGGTCTCTGTAAAAAAGGGGAATCTCGAGTGCTATGACTACAGCTAACACCATGACAAATCTATCCGATCATTGGATAAATGTTAGCCACTTTCAGGTTGTTTTCAGATCTTTAACTAGGCGTATGTATGTAGATATTGCCTGTAATTTACAGTCTGAAGACAGAAGCACACCTGAAATGATGACTGTGCTGTTCTTTCTTTCCGGTCTTTCTGTCATGTTTTTAGCATTAGCGTTGTGGACATCCCTCTCCCCAACATCTCTTTCTCTCTTTACCTTTCTTCCCTTTTCCTTCATCTCTTTTTCGCTCTCCCTCTGACTCTTCTATGGTACAGTCCACAACACAAACTGACACATCATTCTGGGGCATTGATCTGCTGGCCTGGCCTGTGGTGCAGTATGGTCACATCTGAGTTCCTAGGTGGTAACTTGCACATACAGACACAGATCCACTAGCAGAGCAGCTCATTATGAGACTAACTGGTACTTAATGTACCTATGAATCACCGGGGTTGATGGATCTTAATTTGGGACGCCGGGCTTGCAACGGTGTGTAGCGCATCAAACCCATTATGTGATACTGTTCCGTTTCCCCCATTCCGGACGGTAATGCGAGCTCGGCATCCCCAATTAATATCCATTCACTCCGGTCCTGAATATAATGCAAGCCCGGCGTCCCCAATTGGGATCCACCAATAGCGGCTGCTCTGAACCCAATGTGTCTGGTAATATGACTGCCTCTGAAGTTTATAAATGTATCATATATTTTACCTTTGCACTTGATAGGGTATAATCACCTCAGTGATGGGTGGACAAAACGGGCCACACAGTCCTCTAATACAATGCCTGATCAAAAAGAAATAAACAGCACTTGACTTTAAATAATGTCATGCAATGATGGTTGTGCTTACCAGTCTTTTTAGAAGCAAGCTTTGATAACCATTTCAGTGTTTGGTTGTCCAAACTGTGGCTGATCTGTGTGGTATTGCCGTTCTGGTCTGAGTGGTCCTCACCTTGCTTTACCTCCTCCCATCCTCTAGGTGGAGCGTGAGAAGTCGAGCCTCCTGATGACGCTGCAGGAGTCACAGACCCAGCTGCAGCACACACAGGGCGCTCTGAAGGAGCAAAATGAGCGCGTTCACCGCCTCACAGAGCGTGTCAACGCCATGAAGCAACTTCACACTGACCAGGAGATGGCCCACACCCAGGAGACTGAGATGCCGGACGGATCGCACTCACCCGGTCGCCATGACACCCACGGGATTGAGATATTGGAGTGTAAGTACAAGGTAGCAGTAACCGAGATGATCGACCTGAAGGCTGAGCTAAAAACTTTGAAGGAGAAGTTCAACCAGTGTATGGAAGGCCAGAAGGAGGAGCCAGGGAGCAGCGACAGGAAGGTCCAGGCTCTGGACCAGCAGGTCAAACTTCTGGAACAGAGCTGCCACGAGGCCCGCGACAGGGTGGCCCATCTGGAGGCGGAGCTGAAGGCAGCAACAGGCGCGGCCACGGAGAGCCACGGCATGCTGAATGCGGCGCAGGACGACCTGGTGACGTTCAGCGAGGAGTTGGCACAGCTATACCACCACGTGTGTCTCTGTAACAATGAGACGCCCAACAGGGTCATGCTGGACTACTACCGCCAGAGACGGAACACACGCAGCGGCAGCCTCAAAGGCCCTGAAGACCCCCGGGCACTCCTAACCCCCCGCCTGGCAAGACGCCTCGCTGCTGTTAACGCCGGGCTCTCTGAGAACCCCCGGAGCCCCATGGACTCTCCCTCAAAAGACCCCTCCAGTGTGGACAACGGGACAATGGGAAGGGAGTCGCCAGCCCCCGGCGGTCAGGGCAGCCCCACACGCTCTCTCATGGGACCCCCAGTCATGAACAACAGCACCAACGCCCCCCCTTCCCAAACAGCTCCGGAGGCCAGCGGAGACCTGAGGAAGGAACCCATGAACATCTACAACCTGAACGCCATCATCAGGGACCAGGTGAAACACCTGCAGAGGGCCGTGGACCGCTCCCTTCAGCTGTCCCGACAGAGGGCAGCTGCCCAGGAGCTGGCCCCCTTGTTAGACAAGGACAAAGAGGCATGCATGGAGGAGGTGCTGAAGCTCAAGTCACTGCTCAGCACCAAGAGGGAGCAGATCGCCACCCTAAGGCTGGTGCTTAAAGCCAACAAACAGGTGAGCAGAGCGTCAGCGCCTGGCCTCCACATTGGCTGGTTCTGTATTGCCAATTGGATTTAACACATGGCAAAGGATTCATATTGTCGTCAGCATTATCCAACAGGTATAATCAATGTTTATTGTCTTAGATATATGAAAGAATTAGCCTTTCTTTGGGAGTTATACAGCACCTAATAGATTCCAGTTTATAATGTGATATCTTGACTTAAACTAGAAAGTGACGCGTAACCCCACTCTTCGTTCCAGACTGTAGAGAGGGCGCTAGCTAATCTGATATCTTGTCTTTAAGTAGACAGTGTAGTGTAACCCCACTCTTCGTTCCAGACTGTAGAGAGGGCGCTAGCTAATCTGATATCTTGTCTTTAAGTAGACAGTGTAGTGTAACCCCACTCTTCGTTCCAGACTGCAGAGGGGGCGCTTGCTAATCTGAAGAGCAAGTATGAGAACGAGAAGTGCATGGTGACAGAGACCATGATGAAGCTGAGGAACGAGCTGAAAGCACTGAAGGAGGATGCTGCCACCTTCTCCTCTCTCAGGGCCATGTTCGCCACCAGGTGAGGGATAGCTTGGATCACACCCAGCCAATTACAAAAACATTACCCCTGTTTCAGATCATTGCCAATGTATTGTAGTGAACTCCCTGCCTGCACAAGCCGGGTGTTTCTCAGTTATTAACCCTCTCTCTCTCTGTCTGTCTGTCTTTCTGTCTATCTGTCTCTCTGTCTGTCTCTCTGTCTGTTTGTGTCTCTGTCTGCTGGTCTATCTGTCTGTCTGTTTGCCTACCTGTCCTTCCGTCTGTCTCTGTCTGTCTGCCTGTCTCTGTCTCTCTCTGTCTCTCTGTCTCTCTGTCTCTCTGTCTCTCTGTCTCTCTGTCTCTCTGTCTCTCTGTCTCTCTGTCTGTCTGTCTGTCTGCCTGTCTTCCTGTCTCAGGTGTGATGAGTATGTGACCCAGCTGGATGAGATGCACAGGCAGCTGGCTGCAGCGGAGGATGAGAAGAAGACCCTGAACTCCCTTCTCCGCATGGCCATCCAGCAGAAGCTGGCCCTGACGCAGCGCCTGGAGGAACTGGAGTTCGACCACGAGCAGACCCGGGACCGAAGCCGCGGAGCGAGTGTCCCCAAGATCAAGAGCAGCGCGCCCAAAGTAAGTCGACGAGCCGCCCTCACTGCTCCCCCCAGCCCCACCCTGAGACAAAGCTCCAGCTCCTACCCCTTCAACAGCTCCCTGACCCTCTGCAGCCCACCCCCCCTGGAGCTGTCCTCCAACCCCTGGTCTGCCTCGGATGGAGGCTCATCCCATTCCTCGTCCCTGGCCTCATCCCTACCTCCCCCGGGTCACCCCCAGTGGTCCCTGGGCACTCAGACCTTCATCATTGACCCAGAGTCGCTGAGTTTGGAGTTCTGTCGACTCATCAGCAGTCGAGACTCCGGTCCACAATCTCCAAGCTCTGCCCCTGCATCTCCCTACCGATCACCCATTCCCAAAACTTGGCAACACTTGTCGCCGGGATTGGTGAGAACTCGAACCCAGATAGACGCACCTCGTCCCTCTCTGGCCACATCTCCCAGCAGCAATTTGCTACCCTCCTGCAGTTCTCAGATGCCCCAGAACTGAGTCAAAGGGGGTGGGTGGGACACGGAGAGGAGGACAGACTGGTTTCCTTTTTCCTGGGTCTGGCTTGACCAATGACTATGCAGTACTGTGACAGACTTCTCAGGGATTGCTATGAGGAGGTTCCAACACAGTTTGTTCCATTTTATAGAGAATGTCAGAGGCCTTTAGTGGTCATAAGGCAGTTTCTGCATGAATAGTGACATTGAGAGCATCCATTTTAATGTAGTCAACTGGGTGGGACTTCCAGCATCAATGCCTTATTCCTGATGATCAAGCTGGAGACATGGCCAACTGAGTCATCAGGACGCATTAGTAAATTAATAATAATAATGAAGAAGAACATAAACAAATTGAAAGTGGAGAAAGTGCTTAGGAATGCTGCCTGTGAATTCACAGTTGCAATACCATGAAACATACAGGGATACATGTACTGTCTGTCTCTGTGTTCTCTCTGCAGACAATTCTCAACAGGCTGATCATAGTTTTAGGCTTATAAGGCACCGCAGTTATGTCGTTTTTATTATAACTAATAAAAAATAAAAAATGTTTTTGTAAATAAAGGGATTAAGGGAAGAAATCATATATATGTTATAAATATACCAGTAAATGTGAAGTTTTGATGACAAATAAAGTATGTTAGCAAAGGTTTTACAATGATTTTTTGTATTTAATTAGCAATTGCAGAGACATTGAGGGATAATTCTGTGTAGCCTATTTTTTTCCTTGCCAATGTTAACTTTAAAGATATAATAGTAGTAGTCCACACAAGCCTTGGTTAGGCTCTGCTGATCATTGCGGTTATGTCATTTGGGTTTTTTGACCTTTGGCGCCACACAGTGGTTAACTTGCGCAGTTACAAATGAAACAACCCATTAATTTCATTTACACACGTGTCACATGCAGATTCTCTTTAATGCTGGTGCTAGTATGCATTTTATTGCACAAATTTTTGTTAATGACATGTTTAAATGTTAACAAACCGTATTTTCATAATTACATTTACTGGCACATGCAAAGATCTAAAACATCCATTACATGTGTGCTTTATAAAGATTATAATAAATAATCTGTATTTAACCAGATGGGTCTTTGAGAATAGCTTCTCATTTGTAATTGACCTGGCCAAGAGAAGGCACAATGGTGCAAGAAGTCATAAAGTAGTAGTACACAAAGAATAAAAATCAAAATACAAGGTGCAGATACATTTTAAGACAACTATATGTACAGTTAGTGCAAAAAAGGTCTGAATTAGATCAAATGGTATGAAAAATGGTTCGGCAGTAACAAAGGAATAGTTAACACTCAAGTATTACAGTGCATATTATAGTTCTGCAAATAACTTAGAATGAATAATTAACAGTGCGGATGAGTGTGTGCAAATACACCATGGGCATTAATAAAGCACTAGTCACTAGAGTATGAATGGGCAAAGGTAGTGTGTGAGTGAAGGAGGAGAGTCAGCATGTACAGTGGTCGGACAGTAGCTCTGATTGTAATTCTTTAAAGGCAGTGAGGGGGATGGTGTTCTCAAGTTTTTGTGATTTTTGCTATTCTTTCCAGCTGATGGCAGCTGCGAACTGGAAGGCATGGTGGCCAAAGGTGGAATGGACTTCTGGGGTGACTAGACTTCTGGGGTGACTAGAGTGATGTACCTGCTTGAGCGCAGTGTTTGGGTGGGTGAGGCAATGGTGAGAAGATAATTTAGGTACAGTGGGGTTTTCTGTAGAAGTGACTTGTAGATGAGTTGATACCAGTGAGACAGGCATCGAGTGTGTAGTGAGCAGAATTTTACTAGTACATATAGGTTGCAGTGATGGGTGTTGAAAAAGGAATTGGAGATAAATTGGATAACACTACATCCAATTTGCTCAGGAGGGAGTTAAGAGGCAGTTCTGTAGATGACGTAACCGAAGTCTAGGATTGGTACGATTATCATTTTTACCAGGAGGTGTTTGGCAGCATGGGTGAAGGAGACCTTGTTGCGGAATAGGAAGCAAATCCTAGATTTAATTTTAGGTTAATGTTTGTTTATGGTTAATGTTGGTTTATGGTTAACGTTGGTCTTGAAGGAAAGTGAATAGTCTAACCAGACGCCTAGGTGCTTGCATAGTTTTATTTAGAAAATGCACTTGCAGTGCTAGCTTCTGGGTAGCCCATTGGGCAGAGTGACTGTCTGTATTCATCAGAGATTGCAAGTTCAAGGTGAATTTGGGTCTGTACTTTATATTTTTATGGAAAAGTGCCTGCTAATTCAAAACAACACTGTCGTTTCTTTTAAGTCTAAGAGATTTATTGACTGAGATTAAAAATATATTTGGCTGCTGTGGAGATTAATGAATTCTGTGATGTTTTTTGTTATACATTGCTAATACATTTGGTTCTGTTATGTAGCACATTTTGACAAAAACCTGGTTGAATTATGTGCCTTACTGTTGAGAGCTTGTATATTTATTTATGTCTTACCAAGTTTGTACCTAAACCTGCCTAATCATTTAAAACACTGTAGTTTAATTCTAAACTACTCTGTATAACTCAAGAGGATCTTAGTGCATTTCTCCATGAACTGCTAAGTCGGGGACAACTTGTTTATTGAAGCCTTGTATTTTGAAGTTAACATTGTACTGAGACACCCAATCTACAATATTTTTCCATGGTAATGTAAAAGGTAGGCTGCATGCACCTCACAGTCAAGGAAGTAAAACGTTTAAATAACAACACGAGAATTATTAAGATAGTCAGAATGATTTTCCATGGAAGTTGTACTTTGATGGCATTGATATGGTCTACAACACTGGGGCAAAAAGCATTTGACAGAAGTCTCTTTGAGCTGTGTACAGAGATACAGTACACTGGCTGGCTAAGCGCTAACTGATGTACATACAAGTTCTTCTAGAACAGCACTGTACTTGATGATTATAATGGGGTCCCTAGTTTCGAAGTTTGTAGAGATGTGTGTGTGGGGGGTTGGGTAGGGATGCGTTTGTGTGACAGAAAGAAAATTATACTGTACATATTTGTGGATTTAAGAGGAAGGATATAGATGTGATGAATGCATACTGTATCTACAGTTGTGAGACTAATGGAAACCAGTGTGAACTCCTCTCTGTGCCCCCCCGCCCGTGCCTACTAAATCACCCTGACGATAACCCATCACCATGCCACGTAATGCCAGCAGATGGGAGTGTCTTAACAGACCAGACAACATGCGTTGGCATTTCCCCAACAAGTCATTCCTGTCAAATGCTGTTTGGCCCTGATGTGTCTGCCTCAGTTCTAGAGGCTGGCTTCTCCACTGATAAAATCTGAGGTAAAGCATGCCTACTGTATGTACATAAAGCTCCAATACATATCGCATAACATGGCTTGGTCTGTGACAATATAGGAAAGGCAATGAATTCTGCAGGATCATTTATTCAGTTGTGTGTTACATTTGTTTTAAATTATCGCTCATTTGACCACAATAAGCTGATTTGTTTTGTCTTACTTGGTAGGAATTTCTTGTCAGTTGGGCTAGATGAGTCTGGTATTCAACAATAAGCAGTCATTCAGCAGTCCACAAGCCCATTATTGGCCTGAAAAAAATATTCTTTCCCTCCATTTTTATCTTTCTCTTCCTGTCTATTGTATAAACATTTTAATTGTGAGGTTTGTGGTAAATGGTTAGTATATACCAAAGCTAAGTACTGTATCCAGACACTCTGTGATTCATTTTGTTTAATAACAAGTGTTATTACAACCTCTTATGCGTTAATGCTTAATTATTAACTGGGTGGTTTGAGCCCTGAATGCTCATTGGCCGAAAACTTTGGGATATCAGACTGTATCCCAAGCATGACACCTTTTTATTGTTCTAATTTCATCGCTAACCTGTTTATAATAGCAACATTGCCATTCAGTGGACTATTCTATAAAGCAAGATTTGGGGTTAGCGAGCTACATAATATAGGGACCTATCTTACACCCAGTGCAATTTACTTTTTACACAAACGCATGTATCATTCCTATCTTGCACCCGACGCATATGGGACTTTTCCTTTCACAGACGCGCGTCGGTAAATTACCCGGGATGTCCACTGAACCTGTTGAATGCATTCGTTGCGCCGGAAGTCATTCATTGTCAATGAAGCAATCCGCAAGGATGTGCTTAAGCTGAATTCACACCAGACACGGCAAAAAATCCTTGTACGGCATCATAATGCAGACACGTCTACACTGCAATTAACATCGTAATCAATCTTCCGCATCTACGAGATGGTGGGCAACATTGCATACCTCCAGCAAGGCGACTGACAGGAGCTGTTTTCAGTATAGTATTCATTGACAATACGAAAACTATCTACTGAGCTGTCAAAGCTTGTCTGGCAATCTCACACACCCATAGATGAAAGCGACATATTAGCTCTTTTTCTGAGGTAAATCAACTTCTGGTTCTGGCACCATATGGCAAAGCACCGCACACATTTTGGATTATTTCAACTCTTACGACACACCCGCCGCACCGCATCCACATTTTGTTGTTTCGTTCCGGTAGATTTGCTGCAGCGGTGCGCATTGCTTCTTATTGAAATGAATGGACTTCCGCCGCAATGCAACCAGTTTGCCGGACCTGGTGTGAATCCAGCTTTACCTTGCGGCTTGCGATGCGGTGCGCTCTGTGTATCGCATAGGCGGGATGTCCACTGGACACGTCAGATTTTAGTGCACGTTACTTTTTACCGGATATATGCAGCCGCATAGTGCGGACTCGATGCACAATTGCTTCAGCAAGGCAAGACCGTTGCTTTCGTGTTGTGCTACTCGTTCTATTGGGAAATCCAACTTCCGGCGCAACGCAATGCATTCGACGTGTCCAGTGGACATCCCGCCATACGTTCAAATTATTCAACTTGTGCGTTGCGACCCTAAGCCGTTGTACAACCGGAAATTCAGGTTCCCACTGGAACGAGTAGCACAACACAATAGTAACGGTCTTGCATTGCTTAAGCAATTGTGCGTCAAGTCCGCACTATGTGGATGCATATATCCGGTAAAAAGTAACGTGCACTAAAATCTGGCGTGTTTATTGCACATTACGCCAAAACCACACCCATGACTAATGAAGCTACTTCAGACCTACCCATTTTAGAGTTGCGTCAGGCGCAAGAGTCAGGCCGGATGTCCACTGAACACGTCAGATTTTAGTGCACGTTACTTTTTACCGGATATATGCATTTATACCGATTTTACTTCTGTGGAATATCAGTCATATTAATGCACTAATTTACCTTGAAGACAATCATATATATATATATACAATCAATACATCATTGCATTCACTCAGGTGGATTGTATTACAGTTAAACTGTAAATAATAACATGATAAAGTGAAATATTCCATTAAATAATAAAAAGTTATAACTGGAATACATAACAAATACTAAGAGCATATCTTTGATGATATAATGCTCTGATGTTATGCTGTAAAAAGTAAAAGGTTTCATAATGGACTTCCTCCCGTACACATATTTAGTAATTCCAGTAAACAACGAGGCTAGAGTCTTTCAATCCCTAACAAGCCTTTCCTCTTGTAATGTTCACCTTGTCAGTCGCTGTAACCCTGAATGTCACCACTCTGTATATCTGTCTAATTGATCAGTTTCTTGTAGATTGTCAGCAGCCTGCTGCCCCTGCCTCAGTATCGCCACCCTCCTCACCTCAACTAAGGCAAGCGAGAGCATTTCTAACGTGCAGGTAATGTCCCAGTAGCCTGAGAGCATCCGCTCCTATTTTCTCTTTCCACTTCTGCAAGATAAAGATGGTTCTTAAGACATAGTTATTGTCTTCTATTCTCATTATTCTGTACGAACACATTTCATAGCAGACATGTCATCTACTGTATATACACACAAACAGACAACAAAGCTTACAGAAACCTTTGAAGTCCCAATGAAGTCAGAGTCAGAATTTTTATTCTTTGGTTCTCAAGAACATTTTTTTCCTCAGGACTTCAATCCAAAAAAACAAACAGTTGGTGCGCAGATGCTCAAATACTTAAAAATGAACCTATTTCAATTCATGTGACATTTATCCATGTAATTGATCAGGCTGTTCATCTGTACTCAACTGCTTATTGTAATTCCATTATGTTATTTTTTAACGCCAAAGTACATGGGATTCACCAGCGACTGAATCCTAATCCTGTCTACAGTCCGTCTCCCTCATGTTCTTCAATCCCTCTTTCACATTCATTTTCACGTTTCATAGTCCCTTCTGCCTCTGAAATATCTGAGCTTATCCGGAAATCAAAGACAACTACCTGTCAGTTAGACCCTCTTCCCTCTACCCTGGTTGAAGCCTGCTTACCCTCTCTCTCCCCAATAATAACTGCCATTTGTCATTGCTCTCTCACCGCTGGAATTGATCCCTCATCCTTCAAATCAGCCGCAATAACGGCAATACTTAAGAAACCTTGTGCAGATCCCAAAACTTTCAACAATTTCTCTCCTATTACTACTCTACTTTTTCTATCAAAAATCCTTAAAAAAAACAGTTGCATCCCAGGGCCATGCACACCTGTATGATAATAACCTTTATGAATAGTTCCCATCTGGCTTTCGTCCATCCCGTAGCACTGAAACTGCACTGAAATCACAAACAATCTTCTGATGGCAGCTGATTCCGGACTATTAACTATTCTTATCCTCCTTGATCTAAGTGCAGCCTTTGACTCCATCTCTCATAACATCCCCCTTGACAGATTAGCCTATATTGGAATCACTGATACACCATTACACTGGTTTAAATCTTACCTCTCTCGCTGCACTCAGTTCATTCAACATACCTTTAAATCACATCCGTCTCCGGATACTACAGGTGTTCCCCAGGGCTCTGTCCTGGGGCCCCTTTTGTTCATCATCCACCTGCTTCCTCTCTGCAATATTTTCTGTAAATTTAACATAAATTTCCATTGCTACGCAGACGACACCCAGATCTGTCCACTAAACATACATCCGCCCTCCCACCCACCTCCGTCTCTCTCTTCCTAACAGAATTCAAATCGTGGTTCTCCTCTAACTTTCTCAAACGTAGCAGTGACAAAACCGAGGTTCTCTTCATTGGTACCAAATCCACCTTGACAAAAATTGACAGTTTATCTCTCACCATTGACAACTCTTCGGTTTCCCCCTCTACCCAGGTCAATCGCACACTATAATAATGTCACTCTGGCTGCATACTTCCATTTACACAACATAAACCGCCTCGGTCCATCTCTCACACCTGACAGCACAGCTATCCTTGTTCACAATCTGGTCACCTCCCGCATTGATTACTGTAATTTCCTTCTTTTCAGGTCTTCCTCGCAAATCCCTAAATTAACTCCAATTGGTTCAAAACTCTGCCGCCCGCATCATTACCAGCACCCCTTTAACTAATCAGCTCACTCCTCTCCTTCAGCAGCTCCACTGGCTTCCAGTTAAATACCGTATTGACTATAAGACTCTGCTGCTCACCTTCAAGGCCATTCACAACCTCGCTACTCTCTACCTCACTGACCTACTTCATATCAACACACCCACTCGTACTCTCAGTTCTTCTTCTTCTATACACCTCACCACACCTTCTGCCCGTCTGACCACCGTGGGGTTTAGAGCATTCAGTCGCTCAGACCCCCGCATCTGGAACTCCCTTCCGTCAGACATCCGCAGCATTGATAATCTTTCCACTTTCAAATCACATCTAAAAACTTGTCTTTTTAAACTGGCATTTTCACTCTGATTACTGCACTAATGTTCATGTATCTTGCTTGTCTGCTTTTATGCTTTGTAACTCTGTCTTGTTTATTCTAGCAATTTATTACCTTCATTGTTTGTTTATTACTTGCACACAGTTTTTATCCTGTAAGGTGACCTTGAGTGCTTTGAAAAGAGCCTATAAATAAAATGTATTATTATTATTATTATTATTATTGTTCTCATGGCAATACCTAAAAGATGTTACAAAACAAGACATTTGTACGTGTCAGGGAAAGTAAAGCCTTTTACGTTTACCTTAACGTAACCCTAACCTAACCTCACTCTTATCTTAACCTCAAAAACCTAGCATGTTATGCCTGAATTACCGTTACCAAAGTACTTTAAATTGTAACCGATTGGTCTGTTCTTGGAAATGTTCCGGTAAAGCGGCGATTCAATATGTACGAAAGCTCACATTTGAATGGCCATATCGCAAGTCTGTTTATGTAATGCGGCGAAATTTCCATTATGTATGGTTACACACGTATTACCATGTGAATGCGTTGAATTGATTTTAATAACTCCTACTCAATCAAAATTTGTTGTGTTAATTTAAAATAATTGTGTACTATCCTAAGCCACACCAACAACATTTCTCAGCATGCATTGCCCTTTAAAAAATCATTGTGCTGGTTATGTTTCCGACACAGCAGTCACTAAAACACTTCACCACGTTCGGTAATTCCCAACATTGCCACCGTAAGGTTTTGGAATTTTGCACAGTGACAACAATGCAACATTTTCTAAACTACTGCTAGAGGCATTCTGTTAACTTCCTGATTTTTTATATTCCGGTTTATTCTCCAATTGACTCAAATCAAAGATTGACTCAATTCAAAACTAAAAGTTTAATAGTTTCGAAAATGTTGCAGTGACGTCTAGGGATGGGAATTGATAAGAATTTAACGATTCCGATTCCATTATCGATATTGCTTATCGATCCGATTCCTTATCGATTCTCTTATCGATTCTCTTATTGATTGTCATTGGGTGAGGAAATATGTACAAATTTGTTTGTTTGTATTAACTCGCTTTAATAGCTGATTGGAACACTGCACATACTCATAACGCGTCTCGTTAGCTCCGCTGCTGCTTGACTCACTTGTTGTTGCTGTGTTGCTGAGTAGTAGAGAGTCAAACACGCGCAGTGTTCAAATTATACCATGAGCTTTGGGGGTACAGCTTTTTCCTATTTTATAGATGATGTCATGCGCTTATTTGCATATATATGACATCATTATGCAATAATTTGCATAAAGCTTAATAGTTGTGTCAGCAAGGTAGATAGTAAGGAATATAAATCTTTAGCCAAATAATCACAAACTCACTACGGAAATGTATATTAAATTATAATTATTACTTCGGTAGCCTATATTTTAAGTAAACAATTATACTAAAGGAAGGTGAAAGATCGAAAAAGAATTCTCAAAGAAGGCTGGCTTGCCCAGGGCCAGGCCAGCTCAGCGGCATGTTTCTCCTTCTCTTAAAACATCCACGGTCGTGTCCCGCTGTCCCCCGTACCCAGGGGTGCTGTAAAGGGGGGGTAAAGGATGACGATTCTCGGGGCCCATGACTAAGAGGGGCCCCAGAGAAGCCCCCAATAAATAAGTCTCAGCTGTGTTGGGGGCCCTGTCAAGATTCTTTTCATGGGGCCCAAAATCCTCAGCAGCGCCCCTGCCCGTACCTACACCGGCCACCGCGTCCCCCTTCCCCTTCTACCTGCCTGCAGTGCCGCTGCACATGAGGAGAAAGCAGAGAGGGGAGGGGCTGCTCCTCAGTCACGGAAGAGAGAAGAGACTGTTTTAGTGGCCACACGAGAAATAACTTGGCTTAAGTTTCACCACGATACAGACAATATTTGCTTGGTACAGAGTGCATCAGGAGCTGCGTGAACTTTTAGCTAGCTAGCTAGACTATGACTGAGAGAAACATATGAACAACAAAATTAAGATAGTTCTGAAAACCTGTTTAGATGACGAGCTGCTCATTATATTTACCACAAAGCACAACGCATGATGATATACATGGCAGTCAAAAGCATAGGCAGAGATTAAAGTTGATTCAGCCATTTACTCATAAATTCGTAGACACACCAGCACCTGCCCGGTTCGTACGTTTTGACAGCTAGTGAGGTGATATCAAAGAACCAGTCTGAACCAGAGCCATAGAGAGAGAGAGTTGCGTCAATGGAGGGTAAAAAATTATAATGTCACGTGGTACGGTCACGTGGTTCATGCGTCTCTAAAAAGTTACAAGCGTATGATTTTAATACATTGAAGTCTATGGGAGCAGCTGTAACAAGAGCGATTTTTGGTATGATCTATTATATGAAAGTTGTTTCAAGTGCTGTTTAC
>JACXGM010009225.1:0-27848 GCA_016801145.1 Umbra pygmaea
CACACACACACACACACACACACACACACACACACACACACACACACACACACACACACACACAAAAGCGCACATGCACACTTCCAAGGCCCAAAGCTAAATTCACATGATGTCATCCTCTTGACAAAAAAATAGCTGTGGCATGAGGAATGATTTTTTTCCCTCCACACTCAGATGACCTCCTGCTTGAGAGAGCTATAAGGGGCACTTACATGGTACTGTACAGTACATGCAAGAGCAGTCTTGTGCCAGAAAAATAAAACTGTTAAACACAGACGATTAGGATAGCAAAAGAATGGTGCTCATAAATAATGGCTGCATTTAAGATCAGCTGTACTGACAATTTTTGCACATATTCATGTTTTAATGAATGCTTCTGGAAAAAATGCAATAGCCACCACTGGTTGCCATAGTGTACCGGTGCTCCCCCCTGTATGGATCAGGGTGTGGTGAGGATAGGCTCATGGAGATATATTATTAATACACATTAAAAAAGGCTATTATAATACATAGAGGGCTTTGGCAAGGAGAGGCATTTAGTATACTATTTTGTCTAATGGAAATGACTGACACTATAGGTGACAGGAAAGGTATTAGAACAAATTGACACAATTGTTTACTCTGTCATGCTAAAAAAGGTTGATAACACATGCTTCTTTATGATATTATGATATTGATTGCATTATGATATTGATCATGTGTATGCACACACACACACACACACAGATCGATACTATCCTTATAAATGGTAGATGTGAGCAACATTATTATATAGGGATTAGAGAGTACCATATAAGGAAGTGTTGATTGTGACACCATTTTAACATTGTTGGGATGCTTTCCTGTGGTTGCCAAGCAGCTTTGTTAATACTGTGCTGGCAGGTCCATCCACTATGCTGCTAAATGCATCGCAGCCAAAGGAAGGTAGTCCTATGTAACAGTAGTGTTGAAGGGGTATCAGATTTGCACAGACGGCTGTAACTTAAATCCACTGTGTGTTGATCAGGGTGGAACCGGGCTAAAAATGTCCACTTTCACCAGAGGTGAACTGATCCATTTTCTTAGTACCAGACTTAGTATTGTAGAAAAACATTGTATGTGTGTATTTATAAAATAACATAGAGAATTCCTTTTCATGATGATTTCAAAGTGCCAACTATGCAAAGAAAAGTATAGTTGTAATTGATTGTTTTCTCATGTCATCTGTTTCATGAATATAATGATAACAGTGGTTCTTTACATCCAAAAGCTCTTCTGTTGCCAACTGGTTTTGTCCTGATCACAAAGTTTGTACATGACTGGACCTACATTTATTGCATTGAAGAAGACATGTCCTGACATAAGAAATGTCAGAAAAAATTGAAAGTGGGATGACATTCAGCAATTGTACACTTGTAGCCTGGATTGACGTGTTGACTGATTATGCGCTTGTCTCAAGCCTTAGCAACATGTTTGTGTTCTTGTCGAACCAAATGCGGTTTGGAGGTTAACCTAGATTTAAGTAAATTCCCTTTTTCATTCCTTTACCTGGAATGATGTTAAAGTATAATTGTTTATAGTTTTCTTGCCTTTCTCTCGCTTCACAGATGACGCGTACCATTCACACTATCTTGTGATAAGCCATTGTACCTGTCTGAACCAGACCATACCAACTTATACTCAACCCTTCATTCCTCTTTCCACAGCTTGACGGAGAGGATGAGCAAAGGCGTTTTGAGGAGGGCAAAGCACGATACCTTCAGAACAAGGCAAAGCGACTGGCAGACAAGGAACGCCAGCAATGACCTCAACCACCCTGGGAATACTGTAGCACCATTCAGTCCACAGCACATCCCAAAGAAAACATCCCTATATTATTATCACGAAAATAGACAAAAGTCTGACTTGAAAAAAGGAATTGTGTTCTTATTGATGTTTCAATGTTAATTTTAATGGCTGCACACTAGTGTGTCTATGTGTATGTAAGAGAAAGAACTTACATACAGTATGTATCTATATTTTAAACTTAAATATGTTTATTTAAAAAAAAGGCTATCGGTATTCACTGTGTGCGACAACGATGGGTCTGTAAATGGATTGATAAATAATTTAAAGGTAAACCAATAAATCCTAGACAGAAGATGTGTCCTTTAATTGTTCATGGAGGTCAAAGGCCTGGGCTTGAGTTAGCTGAGGGCATCCACTGTAGCTTACTTCTTTTCTGCATTCTGTCGTTCAAAAAGAACTTAGTCCGTGGCTTGGGGGCTATGACTCAACTCGCCCCCCTAAATCCACCGCCTCCTCCGTCCCCCTCTGTCATATCAGCAAGCCATGACACCATGACAACCACCATCTCAGATCATGTCTGTAGTTAGTAACAGATAGAGACATGGCCAAACGTATTGGTACCTTTCCACTTAAAAAAAAAGGAATTTGGTATTCACCATTTATTTCACATTCAATATTTACACTCACCGGTCACTTCGTTAGGTACAAAAAACCTTGCTAGTACCGAGTTGGACCCACTTTTGCCTTCAGAACTGCCTTAATTCTTTCTGGCATAGATTCAACAAGGTGCTGGAAACATTCCTCAGACATTATTGCATCAAGCAGTTGCTGCAGATTCGTCGGCTGCACGTCCATGCTGCGAATCTCCCGTTCCACCACATCCCAAACATGCTCCATTGGATTGAGATCTGGTGACTTTGGAGGCCATTTCAGTACAGTGAACTCATTGTCATGCTTAAGAAACCAGATTGAGATGATGTAAATTTTGTGACATGGCACGTTATCCTGCTTGAAGTAGCCATTACACGGCAAAAAATCACCGTACGGCATCGTAATGCAGACACACCTGTACACTGCAATCAACATCGTAATCAATCTTCCGCATCTAAGAGATGGTGGGCAACATTGCATACAACTGTCCACCTCCAGCAAGGCGACTGGCAGGAGCTGTTTTCAGTTAAGTATTCATTTACAATACGAAAACTATCTACTGAGCTGTCAAAGCTTGTCTTGCAATCTTACACACCCATAGATGAAAGCACCATATTAGCACTTTCTCAGAGGTAAATCAACTTCCAGTTCTGGCACCGTACGGCAAAGCACCGCACAAGTTGGATTATTTCAACTCTTGCAACACACCCGCCACACTGGATCCACATTTTGGATCTGCCGCAGCGGTGCGCAATGCTTCCACTTGAAATGAATGGACTTCCGCCGCAATGCAACCAGTTTGCCGGACCTGGTGTGAATTCAGCTTTAGGCGGGATGTCCACTGGTCACGTCAGATTTTAGTGCACGTTATTTTTTACCGGATACATGCATCTGCATAGTGCGGACTTGATGCACATGTGCTATCGTGTTGTGCTACTTGTTCCAGTGGGAATTTCAACTTCCGGTTGTACAACGGCACAGGGTCGCAACGCACAAGTTGAGTAATTTGAACGTATGCGACACACAGAGCGCACCGCATCGCAAGCCCGCAAGATAAGCGCATCCTTGCGGATTGCTCCATTGACAATGAATGACTTCCGGCGCAACGAACGCATTCGACGGGTTCAGTGGACATCCCGGGTAACGCCCCTGTCAGACAAATTTTAGCATGCATTCACTGTACATCAGAACACAATGGAGGAAAAAATATTTTATTGCAGTCTCTCCAAGACCTTGTTTGTATGACATGGTTGCCGATAGCTACTGAGTCAACAACAAAAATTATGGAACTCCCAGCCTGCTTGCTTCTCCAAAGCCATTCTACAAACCTTGGCTGTTGGGCATTTGGTTGTTGGGGCTCGTCCTTCATGTACAATGGTGTAATTACCAATGCTTTTCTCAATGTTGAGGGTCATTTTTTAAATAGGCTGTAATCTCGGTTATTTATCCACTATTTTCACTCTTACTTTTGGGGTGGAAATTATAATCGGCTACCAAAGATCATTTTCAATTAACAAAAAAAAAAATCTTACACAATGTGCTAATACTTTTTTAATACTTCAACTAGCCTAAATGAAAAACAAAATGCATATATTTGCAATAAAACATTTCCTTTTTCCAAGCTACAGTACTGTAGGTGTTCAACACATGCAATTTGAAGCTTCCGTTAGGTTTTTCAAGCAGATGCATCACCCAAAATGCACCGCAACTGCTTCACCACCGCAAGTGATGCAAGCCAAATGCAGCGTTCTATTGAAAATGTATTTCTGCAATACCAAACTGCAATGATGCAATTGGTCTGACTGGGGCGTTAGTCAAGTCTCAAGTCACTGCATCCAAGTCAAGTCACAAGTATTAGGTTATCCATGAGCGAGCAGCTCTTTATGTTCTGAAAACAATGTGCATTTTCCCAGTGGTTTTTACATTCAAGTAAGAATCCAAAAGTAAGCTGGCTATCAATGTTTCAGCTGCAGTACTTTGGCTAGTTAGCTAACACAAACTTATTCTAATACCTAATATGCTATGTTAACTAGATCATGTAACATTGTGTTAGTTACTTGCTGACTAAGTCTGACTTACCTCTTTTGCTAACATTTCCTAGGTGACTTTACAACTAATTGCTTCAACTGTCAGAGCCTGACCAGAACAGAAGGCAGGTTTTTTTCCTTAGTTTTAGCTATTCTATTTTGACTGTCCAAGGTACAAATCCAATGACTTCAAGGCCAAGTCAAGTCTCAATTCTTTTGAACAGATTTTGAGTCAAGTCACCTTATTGCCGACTTAAGTGCGATTTGAAGTAAGTCAGTGACTTGAGGTATTATTACTACTATACATATTTCAAATAACTTCTAAATTGTATCAATAATATTGTCCAGGCCATTTTAGATTGTATTTATAGCATAAGCAAGAATTCAGCATTTTGTTATTTTCAAAGCTTTGCAAACCAAAGACAAACATGTATGGATGAGAAAAGATATTTTAATTTCAACACTTGTCAGAGTGAATTGTGCATTAGCTGAATAAAATTCAAGGGTACCAATACTGTTGGCCAGATATATGTTTAGAATTCCTTCCACATTTTGTATGATACTTTTGATTTGAGTATACTTTTGATTCTTGACTCAAAATATGAAGAGGTGTTTGTTTACCTATGCAATGTCCAGATTTTTTGGAGGCACTTAATGGTGCCACATACTGTAATAGACTTTTGAAATGACCATTTTTTTTATTTATTTAACCTTTATTTAACCAGGAAGGTCCCATTGAGTTACAATAACTCTTCTCACAGGGAGTCCTATACAATCATTATATAGTACAACATGGCTGACTCCCCTTCAGATTTGGGAAAAAAAGTACAAAGATACAAAGCAGAGGGATGTGATTGGAAAAATGTTCCAAAAAAAATTCCTAAAGATGCATTCTGCCTTTTTGGCCACTTGTTGTAGAAATGGCACAATTGAGCTAAAGTAGGTCCCTAAAATTGTGTACTTCATGTAATTTATTTGTGCTATATGATTTGTAATTTCATGGCAACTGAATTATGACAGTGATTCTAATTAGTGTTTATACATATATAAACAGCATATTTTACATCCAGGCCAAAATGGGACCTTTAAAACTTTATTTTGTTTAATGGAAAGGTCATAGACCGCAAACTTACCGTAAGTACAAAACCCTAATAAAATATGTATAGAACAACATAGTTACAATGACAAGCCAGCTTGAGAAGTGGTAATGGTCTTCACTGACAGAGTCCTGACCAAATTAAATAATATCAGTGTCACAAAAAAAGACTAAGAGTAATTGGTACCTTCCTCAATGTACAATGAATGACCTTACAATTGCAAGAACACCTCCCCATTAAGATCTCCCCAGACAAAATTGTGTACTTGATGATTGAAGGTAAATTATAAACCCATATTCTAAGATTAATATCCTTCTGTGTATAAACCATCACTGCCCTGGGGCATTGGGAATGATCTTTAGACCAGAGGGAAGTGCGCCCCCTACTGGCCCTCCAACACCACTTCCAGCAGCATTGGTCTCCCATCCAGGGACTAACCATGCCCAAACATGCTCTAGGCCTCTTTATACTCACCATTGGTATTGCAGCAATGTACAAAAGACCATTCAAATATAATTACAAAACTAAGTATTTTGCATTTGTTTCTTTTGATAAGGACATATATATAACAATATATTACTGTTTCAGCAGCTCACAACATTTCTTTAATAAAGTAGAATATGCAGTGTTGGGCCTATTGGCTGAATTACTTGGGCCCTAAACATATAACTAGGTTTACTATTGAGTGTTATCTTTTCACATTGTTCTAATATTAATTAATAATTGCTGCTATCCACAGAGTTATTGAATTGTGAGACTTCACTATTCCAACCTAACCATGAATAGCTCATTACAAGTCATTTTAAGTAGCATTTCTTTATTTATAAGACATGGACCTAACTGTAAAAAACAACACATTCACAACTTAATGTTTTTTCATATATACATATGTTGATAAAAGTATTGGTAGGCTTCCACTTACAAAAAACAGATTTGCCTCTGAACTAAGTAGAAATTGACAAAAGTATGTCATATCAACCATTGTCTATGTCACATTCTATTTAAAAGAAAATTTGCTTCGATTTGTGATGTAAAATAGTTAAATAGTAAAACAAATGAAAATGGCACAGACAATATTGGGACACTTAAACGTGCAATATGTAATTTTTGGCCGCCAGGGGGCTCTGAATCAAAACAATAGCAAAAGATGTACTTGGATGACGTCGAGGAGGTTGGGTGGGATCATGGGTTTTGTTATCGTCGTCAATGACAACCTTCCAATCTAGCGTCTCCGGCAGAAAAAATGTTCATTGACAAAGATATATATTGTTAAAAAAATTATTACATTATTCACGTTATGTTTGGCGGCTCCCTGGAACTTAGAACAACTAGAGCAGTTACAGGTTATATGACGCCATTTACGGGCGACTTAATGAAACGTCCAGTGTCTTCGAATTATATTACAAATTTCTCTGGGTTTGAAAGTTAGTGGAAACATTTAGGATAATGTAAGTACACAACTAAGAAATATATATAATATATGTATAGTGATGTTTGGTTTTAATGCAAAGTATGTATTTTATTATTGTTTTGATTGATATTACATATTGTACCTTTAAACTAATAATTATTTTTTGTTGCACAGCCTTTGGAAACAATAACTCCGGTGCTATCTGTAGCTCTGAATGAGATTTCTACAGTTCTCAATTGGTAGTTTGGCCCACTCTCCCCAGTAAATATAGACCATGAGTTTTCCATCTGAAAGCATGTATAGGATACGGCAGAATTAGGTTATAACCATAGATTGTATAATTAAGGTTATAACATAATAGATTTGGGGACAGTGTTGCAGACACAGATTTACCCTAGTCCTGGACTAAATAATCAAGTTGAATGGAAATCTCGATTGATTTTGCTTTTGTAGTCCAAGACTAGACTTAATCAAAAGTCTTACTCAGTGGGTACCTGGGTACTGAACCCACATCCCTTGCAGGTGCCAACCCTTGCAGGTGCCATACTGTTCTAACAGCAATGTTGGTCCATAATATCATATTGAAACCTCACTAATGTGCTAGCAATGTACAGTAACTGAAAGGATTTCAATATAATCAGTATATTACAGCTCTGAACAATTAATAATGCTTGATCCCCTGAATGTGTTGAGGTTCATGAAGTATACATTATTCTGTTGAGGACAAACATACCGGTAAATAACAGTGAGGTCTGTCAAGACCAATGGAGAATGAGTTTTAGTTTTCACTTTCACTGTTAGTTGCTGTTTCATTCAGACAGATTAGATTTGGGTAAAAGCGGTGAAAGGCTTAAAAGGCTTGAACTGAGACAATTATTTTAAAACCTGATGGGTGCCTCCACAACTAAAGTTGGCTTTATAGATAAAATGTATGAAAAATGTAGCTTTTATGTTAACGTGTTATATTAATGGAAGGGAGGTGCTTGACCAAGAGTTTCCTTTCATTTTGCTTCCTTCCTTTTACACAACGAATCCCTCTGTAAAACAGAGAATAAACTTCTGGGTAACCAAGATTAAGTACAAAGTTAAGGGTAAATTCATCAATTGCCACAGTATACCCAAAAGAATAGCTCACTGCCCACCCTGCATCTCACATCCTTGTTCCTCACAACAATACAAATATGACACCTACTGGCATGTTTCACAGTGAATATCATACTCGCCTGTAAAACCTCATTTTTCCCATAAAAAATCTCTGGATCATTACTTCTCCATACCCCCCTGATGTTTTCCCAACATCCCAACCCAGCCATAAGGGGATTGCACTATTATCCTGACAAGTCTATTTGTAAGGGTAATAATCCACAATGGTAGGAGGAAACCTATTAGGAGGAAGGGATGTTGGGAACGAAGATAATGACAACTGATCCTGAAGAAACAAACAGAAATAAGAGCAGGCAGTATGGTTTGGTCACGGCTGGCTGCAGGTGTTCCACCAGCTCTACATAGCAGGCAGACTCAATATAACCGTTATACTGATGGCAGAGACACACAACCATTAGAAAGCACAGCAGAAATCAAGTCTTACCCTACGAGGGCTGGAGCCTGCTGGTTTTCAGTTCTACTTTTATTATTATTATTAAGTGCACTCAACTGGTGTCCCAGGTCTAGATAAGTCCTATATTAGAGGGTTGCAATGAAAAAAAGTGGAACTGGCTTTGAGGTCCAGATTTTGTGATGAGGGAGAACAAGCTTAAATGTTTTTTCCTCAAATTTATGTTTTGGGCACAAATAATGTATTACCAGTAGTGTAGTAGAGTTCAAATTTGGTATGCCTTGACAAAATATGAACTTCAGATTTTCACTAGGCTGTTGCTATTGTGGTTGGAGCTATATAAAGCATAATATATAAATAACAAGGGCATACTGGACAAATTCATAGACTAGGCATAATTTACAGTTATATTCATAAGTTTGCATACCCTGGCAGAAATTGTGACATTTCAGGTTTGATTTGGACAATATGACTGTTCATGCAAAACATCTGACAGTTATGTAAGGATAGTGCTCATATGAAGCCATTAATTATCGCACAGTTGTTTGGCTCCATTGTAAACCATACTGATAACAGAAATCACTGAAATGACTCTGATGAAAAGTTTACATACTCATGAATGTTTGGCCTTGTTACAGACACACAAGGTGACAAAGGTTAAAGTGGCAATTAAAGGTTAATTTTCCACACCTGTGGCATTTTAAATTGCACTTACTGTCTATGTATAAATAGCCAATGAGTTTTTCAGCTCTCCTGTGGATGCACTGAGCATGCTAGATATTGAGGCATGGGGAGTAGAAAAGAACTGTCAAAAGACCTGCAGAATAAGGTAATGGAACTGCATAAAGTTGAAAAGGGATATAAAAAGATATCCAAAGCCTTGCAAAAGCCAGTCAATACTGTTTAATAACTTATTAATAAGTGGAAGATTCAGGGATCATTTGATACCAAGCCAAGGTCAGGTAGACCAAGAAAGATGTCAGCTAAACCTGCCAGAAGAATTGAACAGGATGCAAAGAAAAACCCACAGATAACCCGGGACACATACAGGCTGCTCTGAAAAAAGATTGTGTGTTTGTTTCAAGGATCACAAAACAACGATACTTGAACAAAAATGATCTGCATGGTCGAGTTGAAAGAAAGAAGCCTTAACTGCACCAGTGCCTCAAAAAAGCCTGGTTACAATATGCCCAACCAAAACTTGACATGCCTCACAGCTTCTGGCACACTATAATTTGGAGTGATGAGACCAAAATAGAGCTTTATGGTCACAACCATAAGTGCTATTTGGAGAGGGGTCAACAGGGCTTATAATGAATAGAATACCATCCCCAATGTAAAGCATGGTGATGGCTCACTGATGTTTTGGGTGTGTGTAAGCTCTAAAGGCACGGGGAACCTTGTGAAAATTAATGGCAAGATGAATGCAGCATGTCAACGGACAATCCTGGCAGACAATTTGCATTCTTCTGCATGAAAGCTGCGCATGGGATGCTCTTGGACATACCAGCACAACAAAGACCCTAAGCACAAGGCCACGTTGACACTCCAGTGGTTACAGCAGAAAAAGGTGAAGGTTCTGGAGTGGCCATTACAGTCTCCTGACCTTAATATCATCAAGTTATTCTGGGGAGATCTCAAATGTGTGGTTCGTGCAAGACGACAAAAGACTTTGCATGACCCGGAGAAGTTTTGCCAAGACGAATAGGCAGCTATACCACCTGCAAGAATTTGGGGCATGAGACAACTCATGAGTGGCCAAGGCTCATTGATGCACATGTGGAGCAAAGGCTAGCCCGTGTGGTCCGATGCAATAGACGAGCTATTGTAGCTCAACTTGGTGAAAAAGTTAATGCTGGTTCTGATAGAAAGGTGTCAGAACACACAGTGCATGATCCATAGGGGCGGCAGTGGGTGAAGTAGGTTGTCTAGCAACCGGAAGGTTGGTGGTTCGATCCCCAGGTTCTCCTGACCAAGTGTAGAGGTGTCCATGAGCAAGACACCTAACCCCAGCTGCTTCCGACGAGCTGGCTAGTGCCTTGTATGGTTGACACCGCCGTCGGTGTATGAATGTGTGAATGAATGGGTGAATGTGAGGCAGTGTAAAGCGCTTTGGTGGCCATTGTTGGTCAGAAATATATGTTATATTGCAGTCCATTTACCATTTTACCATCGCAGTTTGGTGCATATGGGGCTGCTGTTTTGGCGGCAAAAGGGGGACCTACACAATATTAGTCATAATGTTATGACTGTTCTGTGTAAACAAAGACATGTCATGGACAGTTTTATGTTACACTTCAAAAATGCTATATAATGCATATTTTAATTTAAGCACTTTTTTAGAGGATCTATGGCAATCACGTACGTAGTGTTAAATAATGTATGTTTAAGCTATCCTCAGCCAACTGTGTTCACTGTATAATGCTGGATGGACATCAGTTAAAGTCGATAATGTGCTTACTAACAGAATTAAAGATATCGACACAAACTGTTGATTTAGCCCTGTGTGTAGCTCACTTTGAGATGGGAAAAATATATACTGTACAAAGGATGACATAACTTGACTTTTTTGTCATGGCTGCCTAACTCTTCAATTAACGTCACGTGTCTGTCTCTGGTCGTCCTGTAGGCCTAGCTCCGCTGGTATTTCTCACAGTGTGTGTACCAAGAGCCTCAGGGAAAAAACTATTCATGCAGAATCACCAGGAAATAAGTATTTGTTACGTAAGTGCTATAATGGCAATGAAATTTGACCACGAGGAACCATGACTAATTTTATGTAGAATGTGTTTTAGAAAGACAAAGACGAGGGTGTATTTTCTTTAGTGAACCTTTTAAAGATTGCACGACGCCTCTCGACAATGAAAGCCATGCAACAGCCGTGCAAACTCATGGCTCTCGATATGCAAGTTCCTAAATCCATGTTCTTACTCATTTATCTTACTCGTGTCCAGTAATCTAAGCCTTCTAAAACTTGAAATAGCTATTTCACTTGCACACAACCTGACATCTGTATAGAAATGTCGCATTTTTATCCAGGGCTTCAATATCGTTATAATGTTTTATTAAAACATCTGGATCCAGGAAGTCTCTGAGAACCAGAGGAAATCTTAAAAATACTAGCCTGGTTGAATAATACGCATCAATAACTTATAGTATGATGAAAATATAGGTTAGGCAAGGAACAACAATTATAGCTATTGCAATAAATAATTTCTTACTATTGCGGTTTAAGCTACTCCCACACAGCCACAGGGAAGCATGCCACCTATCCAGTAACCATGCCAGTAACATGAATAGGACGGCGGCGCAGATATTCTTCAGTCACATATCGTTCTATCACTGACTCTTCGCGGTGGGTTGGTGGGCTTACTCCTACAGTATGTTATGATGATAATGCTGGCCTTAATTTACAAGGAAGACTCTGACAAACAATGTTATATCTTACGACACATTTTTTTGAAAGATGAATAATGGGATGCTCCTTCAGCCTCAAATACGTTTTTTTCTTCAAATTCGACAAAGGACGCCCGAGCTGTTATAATGGTCACGTACAGCTGTGCTGATATGCTACTGTTTCAACACTGCCCTTTCATTTTAGAAGTCACAATGTTGGATTTATGTCAACGTTTCAGCGTGTCGTTCCTTAATTCGGAATGTAAGGACTAAACCACGGGTTTTGTACACTAGCCTACAGCCAAAGTAATAGGCTACCCGAAAGAGATCGGAATAGTCGGCTGGTGGAATCATTCACAAAGGTAAGAATACATTAACCACACGAAATTCACTAGTATGGGTAATTCATTTAAACAAATAGTTTAATGTATGAACTAGATATGTACTGTACTGCTGATTATGTTTTAATCAGTAGCCTACATAATTGCTTATGAAGTGATAATTGTTTAAGGTAAACGGGCTATTTCTTTACTTACATGTTGATGTCATGGCGAAACCAACAGCAAAATATCTAAGACTAGAATTTGGGAATTCATGCAAACCGCTTGAATGAAGATAACCTTAATAGTTTAACATGAGGCAATCCGTATCCTATTAAGCGTTGATATGCCTGAATTGATGAACAGGTCAGAATTTGAACCGAATGAACCATGCATTATCCCTAGAAGTTGACAATTGCGAACGTTCGCTAACCCAGGTTTATTGAATAAGTGTATTGCATTATAATTGCACGATATTAGCTCAGCTGTTTAAAAAGAAGGGCGTGAGGATATAGAAAACTGTGGAATTGTTTAATGAATACAGATGTTTCTGTAGCTAATACAATTACTAGAAAATGGATGCATCTGTATAATAGCCTAACGCCCCAAACAGCTCGGTTGCATCCCGCCTTGGGGTAATTCGAAAAAACAACAGTTGTAACATGTCTGTAACATAACCACGAAGCATCAGGACAACAAACAACTGTTAATTGTATGGCTTTGAAAGGGTTAGATTTCAATTGTATTCAACATTTTCCAAGTTCTCATAACTGAAATGCGTCTTAATTAAAATGTTGTCATTCCTTATGTTACTAAAGAAAAACCTAATCAATCCTTAAAATATTTAGCTTTTGTTTGGCCATAAAATATACCAATGAAATACTTTAACATTTCTGGCTACATTTCATGTAACCTACATTACCATACCAATTAATTATGCTCCTGTAAATAGTCCATTTAGGTTTGCATTGAGGTTTTATTCACGGATAATGTGTATAAATCAAATAGTGTAGTAGACTTGAGCACACGTTAATTCAATCCCTACATGCCATCATAATTCTTGAACACCCCCATTACTCAACTTGGCCTGGTTGTCGAAATGGTTAAAAGGCTCAAAGTTAGAAAAAGTAAAGCTGGGATCCTTAGTTGGAACATACATTTTTGGACTTAATCATAAGGAATTATCAGATAACTCACATTTTGAAATGATGGATGGTGTCTTTCATAGCTGTCTATGAATGTAAGAGTAATTACTATACATTTTTCCAGACCTATCCATCAGCTTTTTACCAAAACACAAACAGGGTGTCTGTTTTTCTATTGTAAAACTGAATTATCTAAACTTTAAATAATTGTCATACATTAACATTAAAGCAATGTTAAAATAAATTTTATATTTACTTGACATTTGGTTAGTATAAATCTAGAAATTGTAAATTATTGTAAAATGCTGACCAAAAACACAAGAATATAAATGTCACGTTATCCCAGAGTGGAATGACGTGGCCATGAACTGAGATATGGACTCATATATATATATATATATATAGGATTATTGTATTTATGTTTATATTATATTGGATGGCCAGCGCTATACACTGTGGATTTATGTTACTCATATGTGTGTATGTGTGTGCATTGTGCAACGTTGGCGCCTTCCCCTGTTCACCTGGAGCTATAAAAGGGTCTATTATAGGTAATCATAGGCAGGTGTGTTCCTATTACATATTACAGGCAGCCAGAATACTTAGCATATATAGATCTCTGATGAACAAGGAAGGTGCAGTTCATTCATGTTTGTCATGTTTGATAATTGTCTCTGTTGGCTTGGGGAAGATAAAATTTGTCTAGTTAGGTTGAGAAAATAGTGTGGTTGTAGCTGGAGTACGATGCGTCTGCTCTTTGTATTTAGCATGTTGTCTAAGTGTCTTTGCCGCTATAGAGCATAGAGTTCAGTTATATTCGTTGTGCCTCCTGTTCTATTTCAATTGAGTTAGTGTACACTCTGTAACTACCTATGTTTCTGTAAGCATAAGTATAGACCATTGTGCACTGCACTCGCTACACGGTTCACCTGCAACTACCTTACCATTGTATACTTCCTGGATTCTGCTACATAAAAGCTACAAAAACCATCAACGGCCTGCTTGGTCTCCCTCCCTTCAACACCCAACCTTATTCGTGACAATAAATGAAATTCATTAAGTTCATATCCTAATATCCATAATTTAAGTGCATGTTTAGTGAAAATATTTAGCTATTTAATTGAATAAACTGGGGAGGACAAGGGAAGCAGAATCATGACCCAGGTTTAGACACCAGGCAAAGCTTGTGAGGATTGGCTGAGGCTATGTTGACACGACATGACAAACTCTTATGGGAGTTCTTACTCATAGCAGATTTTTTCCCAAAGTAATAAAGAGCCATAAGGGTCATGCTTCTGCTTCCCTTGTCCATCCCAATTTATACAATTAAATATTGCAAATTTTCACAAGTGCTTTTCCAATGTGGCTGTTAGCTAACAATGCTAATTATTGCAAACCAACCAACAAATGAATTACAAAGAATCACATTCCAACTCATAACATTATACATGGATAGGTGAAGGAACCATATGAGTGCCTGGCTGGAGAGACAGGGCAAGGTAGATAATCTGACTTATCTGTCCCAAATCCTGGCAGCGCAATTCCAATTTGCATTGCTTCATGCTGGAGGTTCTGGGCAAAGACGGAGAAGCCATAGTCAGGCTTAAACCTATAACTATCATGATGTAGCTTGTCCTGCAAGGCAGCGACTTAGCCGACTATGCCAGAAACATTGGTAAAACGTTCCAAAACAATGTCTATTGTTCTTGTTTGTGTCTGTGTTTTGCAAACCTACAGTATATGACAAAGGAAGTGTTCACTTGTTAATTTCTAAATTTTTACATACGTGTACACATTTATAAACCTTTAAAGAGAAAACAATAAATATATAGATAATAATATAGATTTATAAACAGTTAATTGTCATAAAATACAAAATAAATCAAGACATTCATTTCTGGCTATATTGCCCAGCCCTAGCTATATTGCCCAGCCCTAGTTGAACACCAGGCCGGCTGAGCTTTCTAAATAAGTTGAAGGAGTTTGTAGAAGAATGAGTGAGCCCTACGAGCAGTAAGTTGCACTAATCCAGATCTTAGATGACAAGTGCCTGGACATGTACTGGTGCCACCTTCTGTGTGAGGGAAGGTCATGCTCTATGGAAGTTGTAGACAAGGCCATCAACAAGGGAGGACAACCAGGAACAATATTCTCAGTGAAACCTGCATACATAGGCGCAGTCAAGCTAAAATGGGTCCCCAATTTGTATTATCTTTCTCTGCTGTATCTAGAGGTTGAGGTTTTCCTCTGAGTGTTGGGCCCACCCTGCAGCCTTATTGGATGTCACCGTGCAGCTCTGGAAAAGCTCACTTACCTTGCACTGCGCTCATAGGAGTTCTAGTTATTGAAAAGGGTTCTTCCAGGCAGATCTGCCTTGGAGAGATTGGTTGATTCAAAACAACGCAGATCTCACATTAAGTTTATATCTCTTTTGATTGATAATAACGATTTATATATGTTGACTTTTGATAGACAATTACCCTACAAGATAGATAGATATAGAGCACAGGATTACACTTTAACACTCCAGTGTGGTTAAGGTTAGGGTTAAAGTTAGGTGTAAGGTTAGATATGATTAAAGACTGAGAAAACTCATGTGCAAATTTCCAATGTCATGTAAAGTCTGCCCTCAGTTTTGAATCAACCAATGAAATAATTTCTACCTCCAAGGCAGATCTGCCTGGAGGACACTTTTCAATACCTAAAACTCCTATGAGCTTATACTGCCAGCACTTAAGACACAATTTGAATCCACGGTGCATGCTTCCATCATATGTGCAGCCTATTCTGAAGACCTAGCAAACTAATGAGATATGAATGAGCATCTCAAGATCTTGCACACTAAAGGAGATTTTAGGAGTTTTTTTACTGTTGTGTCACAATAAAAAATATTTTGCACCTTTAAAATGTTTGGTAAAAGTTGTGTAATTAAAAATGGTAAAAATCTCAATACAATCTTATTTTAATCCAGGTTGTCACTCTACAAAATGTGGAAACGTCCATTGGGGGTGAATATTTATGCAAGGAACTGTATATCCAATGCAAAAAATATCAACATTTAATTGGTGATAATATTAATTTGCATATATTTCCATTAATTCTCATATATTCCTGTTAATTCCCATATATTCCTGTTAATTCCCATAAAAAGATTCCATCTCTGAATATTTCCCAAAACGTGCAACCCTATTGGTAGTGGTACATTTAAATTTAAACAAATAATGCATCATTCTAAAAGTGTTGAAATTAAAATATATTTTGTCATCCATACATGCGTGTCTTTGGTTTGCAAAACAAAAAAACCTGTGAAAAGAACTGAATTCTTGCTTATTCTATAAGACATTAAAATGGGCTGGACAATATTATTGATACACTTTAGAAGTTATATCAAATAATTATATTGTAGTGATATGTCAAGCAGTCCTTTTCTTTGTCAATTATAGTCACAGATGTTTTCAATTTATATAATCACTTGTTCAGACAGTTTAAATGGAGAAATATACTCATCCTGCTGTTTTGTGTCACTGTTTTGTATCACACTGAACATGGAAATAAGAAGAAAAACCAAAGAGTCTGAGATTAGAAAGAAGGTAATAATAGATAGTGATGGTCAACGTAAAGGCTACAAAACAACCTCTAGAGCTTGATGTTCCTGTGAGCACTGTTGCCAATATTATTAAGAACTTTAAGGCTCATGGGACTGTAGCCAACATACCTGGACATGGCCAAAAGAGGATCTTTGACCCAAAAACAAGAAGACCTTGCTGATGTTCAAGCTCAAGGTGCAAGTTTCATGTCAGACCATCTGTCACTGTCTGAATGAAAATCGTGTCCATGGTACAGTAGAAGTCCCAGGAAGACCCCACTTCTAAGAGTGAAACACAAAAAGCCTGACTGGACAAGCGACAGTCCTTCGGTGAGAATGTTGCTTGGAATGAAAAAATTAGAGCTTTTAAGTAAATTACAACCACTCCATGTTTACAATTTAAAAAATAAAGCTTTCAAAGTAAATAACCTAATATCTACTGTGATAAACAGATGTTTTGGGTTTGCATTGCAGCCTCTGTGCAGCCCCAGATTATGTGCAGATTCATAATGACATTAAAAGCTTACCCATACAGAAATCTAATATATGGCCATATATATGAAAAACCGTAACATACAGTTGTGCTCTAACTTTTGCATACCCCTGTAGAATTGGTAATAGATGTACCATTTTTTAAGAAATCATGAGTGAGCAGGCAAAACAATGTTTTTTAATTTCTCATTGGAGTCATACAGTTGTTGAGAAGTAGATTCTATATGACCATGTTTAAATACAGTTTGAACAGTTTGGGATGGTATTACTATTAGAGAGAGTTGTACAGCTATAGTTGAGGCCTGTTGGAGGATTCTAAGACATATAAGACAGACAGGGAGAAGACTCATGGTCAGGCCATGAGTACAGAAAGGGTTTGTTATGATAAAGATAAGACTTTCCTTGAAGAGAGTAGTAGTTGGTCACTATGACAACAGGTGACTGAGACAAGGAAGCAAGGAGGAGACAGAGCCCTTACAGTTCTTATATTATAACATCAGAATAAGCTGTAGCTTATGGTTTAGGACGTATAGATTATAACTCTGTTACATATTAGACTGCTTATAACTATATGATCTATTGTAGGTTAGACTGTAATTCAATCACAGGTCTAATACATGTGGATGCCATTCAGACTAATAGAACAGGACATTTTACTGACAGGACACGAGACAGGTGAGTGTTACTGAGTTATTTGAATAGCAACTAGCGAGGCCAGGTTGATAAGATGCTAGACAGAAGTTAAGGTGACCAGCACATGTGCTCACATGAGACAGTCACGGGTCTGAGGGGATTCTTCTAGGAGGTGTGCAAACAACCATGCTAAGGCTATATAACCCAGTTCCATATGATCATTCTGGGCATTTTTTTCCAACACATCTTGATTGCGTTGTTATGAGATGACCCTGTTTCCATAACAAGAAGTACTTTATTAAACATTCTATTATCAACCGCAACCTGACTCCTGAAACCATTTTCATCAAAGATCTTGCCAAGCCTTAACATAACCATCTAACACTGTCAAATGCAAAAGTTTAGGCACCCCTGACAATTTCCATGATTTTAATTCACAAATAATTGGGTGTTTGGATCACAGGGCGAGCATCTGGTTTGGCAAAGTGACCGCAAATGCGGAAGTGCCTTAAACCTGCATTCTATCTGAATTCCAGCTGGGGGCAATACATCTGGTTGCAAAAGAGCCTGAAGGACACAGTAACATTTCAATAATGAAATGAGGTTCATTGAATTAACAGAAAATGTGCAAAATGCATCAAAACTAAATTAGACAGGTGCACACATTTGGGCACCCTTGTCATTTTGTTGATTTAAATATCTGTAACTACCTACTGTAGCACTGTAAATGGAAACACACAATTGGTTTGGTGATCTCATTATGCCTTGAACTTCATAGACAGGTGCATCCAATCATGGGAAAAGGTATTTAAGGTGGCCAATTGCAAGTTGTTGTTCTCTTTGACTCTCCTCTGAAGAGTGGCAACATGGGGGCCTCAAAACAACTCTCAAATGACCTGAAAACAAAGATTGTTCAATATTATGTTTTAGGTGAAGCTATTGCAGAGAGTGTCCACTGTGAGGAACAGTGAGGAAATGGACGACAGGCACAGTTCTTAATAAGGCCAGAAGTGGCAGGCCAAGTAAAATATCAGAGAGGCAAAGGCGAAGGATGGTGAGAACGGTCAAAAACAGCCCACAGACCACATCCAAAGGCCTAAAACATAATCTTGCTGCAGATGGTGTCACTGTGCATCGTTCAACATTACAGCACAATTTGCTCAATTAGAAGCTGTACGGGAGAGTGATGCGGAAAAAGCCTTTCTGCACACACGCCACAAACAGAGTCTCTTGAGGTATGCAAATGTACATTTAGACAAGCCAGCTTCATTTTGGAAGAAGGCGCTGTGGACTGATGAAACAGAAATGGAGTTACTTGGTCATAATATGGGGAGTTTTGCATGGCGACAAAAGAACACAGCGTTCCAAGACAAACACTTGCTACCCACAGTATAATTTTGTGGAGGTGCCATCATGCTGTGGGGCTGTGTGGCCAGTGCCGGTATTGGGAATCTTGTTATAGTTGAGGGTTGCATGGATTCCACTAAATATCATTAGATACTTGAGAATAATGTAGAGGAATCAGTCACAAATTTGAAGTTACGCCGGGGCTGGATATTTCAACAAGACAACGACCCAAAACACTGCTCAAAATATACTCTGGTATTTATGCAGAGGAACAAGTACAATGTTCTCAAATGGCCATCCCAGTCCCCAGACCTGAATATCATTGAAAATCTATGGGGTGATTTGAAGTGGGCTCTCCATCCTCAGCAACCATCAAACCTAACTGAACTGGAGATGTTTTGCAAGAAAAAATGGTCCAAAATACCTTCATCCAGTATCCAGACTCTCATTATGGGCTATAGGAAGGATATAGAGGCTGTTATTTCTGCTATAGGAGGCTCAACTAAATATTGATTTGATATTTCTGTTGCGTTGCCCAAATTCTCTAAAGTCTAATTTTGTTTTCAGTTATTTGATAGATCAAAATGAAATTGCTGACCAAACACCCAATTCATACATAGACACACACACACACACGGGGGCGTTTAGCGAAAACTCAGAGTTAGTTCTCTCAGTTGAGAGAAACTCTGGGTTTACCATTTCAAAAAGCCAGTTCAGCATTACTCAGAATCAGTTAGAACAGCAAAATACTCTGACTCTAACCTGCTTGCTAGCAGGTTTTATTAAACTAAACCTGAGTTTGTCCTACTCTAACTGAAACCAGCCATCTAAATGTGTCATGCAGGACGTGTCCTGTCCTCAAGGAGCCAGTTGAATTTGAAGAACAAATACACTCCAAATTTCCATTGGGAAAGGGTGACCAGACACCAATTGGATGTTTTATCATTCCCTGGTGAAAATTTACACTGCTCAAAAAAATAAAGGGAACACTTAAACAACACAAAGTAACTCCAAGTCAAGTCAAAGCAACACTGATTGATCCTCAATTTCACATGATGTTGTGCAAATGGAACAGACAGGTGGAAATTATAGGCAATTATCAAGACACCCCCAATAAAGGAGTGGTTCTGCAGGTGGTGACCACAGACCACTTCTCAGTTCCAGTGCTTCCTTCTGATGTTTTGGTCACTTTTGAATGCTGGCAGTGCTTTCACTCTAGTGATTGCATGAGACGGAGTCTACAACCCACACAAGTGACTCAGGTAGTGCAGCTCATCCAGGATGGTCATCAATGTAAACTGTGGCAAGAAGGTTTGCTGTGTCTGTCAGCGTAGTGTCCAGAGCATGGAGGCGCTACCAGGAGACATCAGGTGACGTGGAGGAGGCCTTAGGAGGGCAACAACCCAGCAGCAGGACCGCTACCTCCGCCTTTGTGCAAAGAGGAGCAGGAGGAGCACTGCCAGAGCCTTGCAAAATGACCTCCAGCAGGCCACAAATGTGCATGTGTCCTCTCAAACGGTCAGAAACAGACTCCATGAGGGTGGTATAGGGCCCGACGTCCACAGGTGGGGGATGTGCATTTGCCAGAGAACAACAAGATTGTCAAATTCACCACTGGCGCCCTGTGCTCTTCACAGATTAAAGCAGGTTCACACTGAGCACGTGACAGACGTGACAGAGTCTGGAGACGCCGTGGAGAACGTTCTGCTGCCTGCAACATCCTCCAGCATGACCGGTTTGGCAGTGGGTCAGTACTGGTTTTGGGGTGGCATTTCTTTGGGGGGCAGCACAGCCCTCCATGTGCTCACCAGAGGTAGTCTGACTGCCATTAGGTACCGAGATGAGGACCTCAGACCCCTTGTGAGACCATATTATGCTGGTGCGGTTGGCCCTGGGTTCCTCCTAATGCAAGACAATGCTAGACCTGATGTGGCTGGAGTGCGTCAGCAGTTCCTGCAAGATGAAGGCATTGATGCTATGGACTGGCCCGCCCGTTCCCCAGACCTGAATCCGATTGAGCACATCTGGAACATCATGTCTCACTCCATCCACCAACGCCACGTTGCACCACAGACTGTCCAGGAGTTGGCGGATGCTGTAGTCTAGGTCTGGGAGGACATCCCTCAGGAGACCATCCGCCACCTCATCAGGAGCATGCCCAGGCTTTGTAGGGAGGTCATACGGGCACATGGAGGCCACACACACTACTGAGCCTCATTTTGACTTGTTTTAAGGACATTACATCAAAGTTGGATCAGCCTGTAGTGTGGTTTTCCACTTTGATTTTGAGTGTGACTCCATATCCAGACCTCCATGGGTTGATGAATTTGATTTCCATTGATAATTTTTGTGTGATTTTGTTGTCAGCACATTCAACTATGTAAAGATGAAAGTATTTCATACGATTAGTTCATTCATTCAGATCTAGGATGTGTTATCTTAGTGTTCCCTTTATTTTTTTGAGCAGTGTACAATTTTTTGCACAATCCATCATATATCTGTACAATATTCTCAGCCCTCACAGTTCACATGACTGAATGTGGACATGCTATCAGTTTGGAAAAATTATTTGTGTTGCTTTTGTATTTTTGCCAGTTTTTTTTACATATAACATTGGTGATGCTGAGAATAACTTCAAGGCAATCATCTGTCAGGCTGTGAGAAATGTGACCCTTGCACTGCAACAGTTACCGTATGGTTTGGTGGGGCTGCCAAGTCATAGATTGACGAAAGACATCAAATAAGAATACCACAGAATTGCACGTATCAGACAAATCAATAATTTATTTGGTGTGTTTTGAGACCAAGGGGTTAATTTCATATATTTCAGGGTTTTCAGGTGTGATTGGCTGCATAGATGGCACTCATATTTCTATAAAGGTTCCAAGAAGTCAGTGATCTAGATAATGATCTGGCAACTCATTTATAAATGTAGCATATGACCAAAAGAAAATGACGCCGCTCACTACGCAAGAATTGGGATTTACAAAAAGCAAACTTGATGGAAAAATCCACAGAAACTCTGACCCAGGCATACGCACAAAAACGGATCAAAAGAGGAATGGCGACACCATCGGCAGAAGTGTGTGAAACTGCAGACCGTTGTATAAATGAAATTGAAATACTGCCTCTTATTAATAATAGGAAGATTTCACAAAGCAATTCTTACAATTAACAGCCTGCATTGAAAAACAAAGAAAATAAAACCAGATTGTAACGTAAATGTAAATGAAGACATATTTGCAAAAAGAACACTCAAATATGTTCTGTAATTATATTGGCATGTTATTTAATTCATCCTCATAAATAATACGGAAAACAGAACAAAATCATCATGTTTTAAACTGATGTTGTTGTCGATGTCTCTGTCTGGCAGATAGGTCTTTATTGTCCATTGGGGAAAGTTGTTTTCATAGTATAAATGTTGCCATCAGCTACAGAGTCAGTGTATATTTATATGCCTTTAGTTCATTTCATTTTTTAAATGTATTCCATCGTGATTCATGTCTTAACCATTTTGAAAGGTGCAAGAAATTCCATTTGCACAGAACTATTTCCAATTTCCAATTACATTAATACCAACATCTGTAGCTTATCAGATACAATCAAATGGATGGTTATAAGAAGCCATGCCATCTCAATGCGTAATGACGCACAATGTCTGATCCTGCGCTGTTAGAAGATGTGGCAAATGGAAGGATTCGGCGGGAAAGCATCTTCAAACAGCAAGAAGACTTGCTGGCAAACGAGGATGAGTGGCTTTTAATCCAGTTCCGACTTCCTCGGGCCGTCCTGTTGGACCTCAGCGTTACAGAGGAGCATTTGGAGAAACCACGCTGTGCCAGTCCTACTTCAAGTCCTTACAACACTAGGATTCCTGGCAACTGGCACTTTCCAGATGGAGTTAGCTGACAGATCAGGGATATCTCAGCCAACCCTTAGCCGGGTTATGCCAGACGTGTTAGTAGTTATAATAGGGTTGTTGCATAATTACATGAAGTTTCCATACACGGCGGGTGAACAGGCAAACAAAAAAAGCACAATTTGCAGCTATGTCCGGTTTCCCAAATGTAATTGGTGCTATTGACTGCACTCATATTGCCATAAGGGCACCTAATGAGAATGAAAATTCTTTCATTAATCGAAAGTATTTTCATTTCATCAATGTCCAAATAATTTGTGATGCAGACATGTTGCTCACTATGTAACTAATGTTCCCCCACCCGTGGCAGACACACTTTCGCGATGAAGCGCTAAACGCTTTTTGGCATAGACTTTGATATCTGACCACTTTTTTATTTCGGCCATAATCCAATATTCTGAGGCTGCGGCATTCACAGCATCTGCAAACTTTTGCCAATCCAATTAGGGATGCTCATATTGACCGTTTAACCGTTAACCGATAGTAAAACATTTGACCGATTAATACTATCAGTTAAACGGTTTAGAAGTTTTTTTTATTTTTTACTTATATATAGCTTATATTTGTTAAATCACGTGGCACGTTGACACGTGCAACTAGAGCCTGGCGCTTCGTTTTGAAAGGTGGGGAGATATAGCTAATGAGGAGCAAAATATACCAGCTGCATGACAACCCTTGGACATTTATGATGACTGTGATATTAACTTGCGCTTTCATTTTGTCATGTACAGAAATGTATAACGCTATCGGATATATTATTTTACCGGCTATAATTCATCATGCTCCTGATGCATTATAGCCGAACAAAATAATGTTACATTAAAAACAACACACACAGTGATTGACAACACGCACTTTATTTTCAGAGAGGACCGTATTGGTCATTTCAATGGAATGGGTGTGCTCGGCAGATATTGTAAAGTCAGCCTGATCTCACCCCAAGGCGTACATATAACACGATGTTGGTTTTATCGTGCTATAAAGACGCCAAATTAACTTTTCGCGTGGTATGGATACGCCAAAGTGGCGTGTAATATGTACGCCAAACTTTTTCGTGTTATAAATACACCAACATCATATCTAAACGTTCACCTAACCTTTACACTAACCTTAACCACACTGTAGTGTTGCCTAACCTTAACCACTCTGTGTAAGGTGTTGCCTAACCTTAACCGTTCCCAATATAAACTTATGGCGTCTCTATGGCACGCGAAAATTCAAGTGTAATGTTGTGTTATCAATACGCAAAGGGGTGCGTTTAGGTTGGTATAGTTAGTAACATAACGCATAGCAAGCGTTAACAACATTTTGTTTTGTGTTAATGAAATATAGCCCTAATTTGCAGTAGGCTTTCTATAAGCAACAACCTTGTTCCAGATTGTCACCGACTATTTTCATTCTATAATTTGACAACTCGGTAAACACTGCATCAAGGCTACTTTCCTTTTGATAACAGAAAGTGAAAACGTCTGCAACAAATTTTCTGCTACAATATTTTAGTTGGTGTGGACTTTACGCCAGTGTAGTTTGGTGAAACCAAACATCGACACAGCTTTAGTATGAAACTAACTAGTTTCAACGTATCGTTTAGTGTAGACTATGCACCCGAGTTAACTTATACGCAAAGCTGGTGCACCCGGCAGCTGTTGTTGATCTGTTCTGTGTGCTGTTTAGGCATAAAAACATTTTTTTGTATATTTAACGGGTTACAGACACTCGTCAATTAAATTTTTTATTTAAAGCCAATTGAATCTTATAATCTTATCAGTTACGGTTAATAATCAGATAACGAGTTGCGGTTGACGGTCGGGAAAATTACCCGAAATGAGCATCCCTAAATCCTATGCATTTTTGGCATTAGTAATGCTGCCCACACAGTACCCTCCAAACAACATTTTCCATCTCCAACAAGAAATTCTACTTTCTTTTTTCTTTTTTCCATGTTTGCCATGATGTCTCAATCAATGAATATTAATTTGGGGGTGTTTCACTGACTATTTATGGCCAACAATGGGAGTGACATGAAGCCGCAAAAGCTGCGCCGCATTTAGAGTTGGTTGTGATTTATTAAGCGAAACCAGCGTAGGACGTGCATGCTCATGGTTTTACATCTGAATATCTCTGTGCATACGCACATCTTATGTTTTGTCCGTACGCCACTTCTGATGCAAATCCACCGCAAAGTTTAATAAATGAGGCCCTTGGACCACCCCGCTGACGAATGATATGGGCAAGCAATCAGAGATACAATATGCTACAGTCATTTCTAATTGACCCCTTCACCTCCCCAGTGTCATACAATTGCAATATTTGCTGCTGCTATGGTGTTGCTTTTCTTTTTAACTGTCAGTTCTTATTTGGCATAATAATTCCTATTTCTAATTCCGCTGGGGAGAAATATGCAGTTTGAGTCTTTTTTATTCCTTCTGCCATGATGAAGGGTGTTCTGTGTTCAATTGATGAAGGCGTTCTATATCCTTGTGCTCACGCTTAAAGGAGAATTCGGGGCGATTTCAAAACGTAGCTCTGTTGTTTGCATATCAGAAGTGCTGTCCGTAGCGTTACAATCTGTATTGCCAAAACCGTGTTTACCTTATGCTGCCAATAGACAACCATTACACATTTACGGGGCAAGTTAAAAAGCGTGCTTTGAGCCACTAAACATGTTCAAAATGTCATTAATAGTCCATATCCATTGGCACTGATTCCTTATAATAAACACAGCGAGTTTGAACAAATAAGTTTGTGTACATACCTCAGTTTATATCCCATTTTCCAGTGAAGTCCACACAAGTCGATTGTCGAAGTCATACAATTCAATATTCCAAAACATATTTTTTCCCCAAAAAAACTATTTGCGGTGGTTATGTCCAAATAATGTCACAAGTCGGCCAGGTAACCTAACACCGTTTCCTCAACAGTGTTGCTTAGTTACCTCTGCTCATGCGCGATAACTCTTGAACTCTTGGGAGCTGTGAATGCAAGTTTCAGTTTACACCTGATCAAAGTAGTTTATGGATATAACCACGGCTAAATGTTTTTTGTGGAATAAATACGTTTTGGAATATTGAATTGTATGACTTCGACAATCGACTAGTGTGGACTTCACTGGAAAATGGGAAATAAACTAAGGTATGTACACAAACTTATTTGTTCAAACTCACTGTAATTATTATAAGGAATCAGTGCAAATGGATATGGACTAGTAATGACATTTTGAACATGTTTAGTGGCTCAAAGCACGCTTTTTAACTTGCCCCGTAAATGCGTAATGGTTGTCTATTGGCAGCAAAAGGTAAACACGGTTTTGGCAATACAGATTGTTTGAGTTATTAATGCTACGGACAGCACTTCTGATATGCAAACAACAGAGCTACGTTTTGAAATCGCCCCGAATTCTCCTTTAACTCAGGGTTGCTTGACTCATAGTTGACTGAACTAAATGTTACCACCTGTTCTGAATCCGTCAACTCTTGAGTTTGACAGGTCAGAGTCAGTCAACCCAGAGTTTTGGTTTCAACTCAGAGTTTAACCCTGTTTGCTGAAATACCCCCATTGTCTCACAGACAGATGTATACAAGCCAGAGCTTAGCTATGACATGTAAAGAAAATGTGACTGCACTTTTCCTGTGTGATTTAGACTGACTGTATTACCTGGTGACGGGGGGGGCAGGGGGGGGACAGGGAGGCAGCATCAGAGATTGTGTCTGTGGATCTTGGTTGTAGCTGTCCCGACCTGTATGTTTCATTTTTGGCCTATTTAAATAAATATATAATGTTTGTGTGTAACATTAGCAAACAGCTAGCATAGCTATCTATCTACAAACCAAACTAGCTACTAAGTAACGTTAGCCAATTGAACTCCTAAGTAAATTGACAATGACTGTTACCATTGTCGAAGGATTTATATATGACTTAAATATATTTACAAGACAATGGAAAATTATTTCTATGTAACGATATTTCTATGTACTCTTTGCGTACCTTTATTTTTTAGTCGCTTTTGCAAGACTCAGCTAATGATGCTATGACTTCGAAAACTTCAACTCTGTGTGCACGTGTGTGTGCATGTATGTGTGATAGACACAGTGATAGACCAATGAGAATGGAGATGTCGAGTCTTCTGTTGGTCTGTGACTGATTAGCCGTTCCCCGGTAGCAGAAACAAGCAGTCTGAAGTATTTATTATTTTTGTTTAGCCCAATTTCACATCAGACATTTTGGCCGAAAAAATTATAATTTTTAGCGGGGCATTAAGGCCAAACAACAGGGCATCGACCGCCAGATACTCCTATGCTCCTACCCAGTGGTGGGCCGTCAGGGCCTGCAAGGCCTTCTCTGCAGGCCCAAAGATAATCAGAATCAGAAATGTATTTTTGTACTTCTTTAATATATTTTTTTATTTAATATATTTTTCAATAATATATATTTTACAAAGTTCATTTAAATTAGTCTATATGGTGATTTCATTGCTACAGTACGTTCTTTTCAGTTGCCTT